>CANTUR010000565.1:527500-753168 GCA_947683625.1 Mallotus nudiflorus
CACATGCAGGAGACAATATATATATATATATATATATATATATATATATAGACATCACTTTTTAAATAGTGACGGCTAATGGGTACAAAGTTTTTTCTTTTTTACTATTTAAATATTAGAAAGTTAGAAACTTTTTCTTTTGACATAATATTAAAAACACTTTATACAATTAATCCTGGGCTTCTTGCATTTTGGCGATATATATATTCATTTTTATATTTGAATTGACAGTGACATTTATTTAAAAAAAAAATTTTTTTTCTTATATAAAATTAATAATTTAATTAATGTATTATTTTTTTGTAGGTTATTTTTATTTCAGATTATTGAAATATGACTTCAAGATAAAAAAAAAGGGTCCATAATTAGAATTAGTGATCCTACTTGGGAGCATTGTTCTAGATTTAATGATAATAGGTTGCAAGTAAAATGCAATTATTATGGACTTGAAAGATGCGAGGGGAAGGGGGGGAATAAATTGAATGAAACATCATTTAGCTGGTGATCATGGTAATGTTGTTCCTTGTACAAAATGACTTGAAAATGTGAGGGAGAATTTTATTAAAATTTTGAGAGAGATGGAAACATAAAAAATAAATGCAAATGATTGTTCTGAAGTAGGTGAAGAAGAACATGGAAATAAAATTTTAGTAGAAGAAGGAAAAAGTAGTATTGATTCATTTGTCAAAAAAGGGAAGGACATTAACAATGTACTTTGAATGCAATGGTAAAAGATAGAGAACCTGTAGTTCAAAGTATATGTAAATTTTTATATGGACATGCATTGCCTTTTGTCTTGGTGAAGAGTCCTCTATTTGCTTCTATGGTGGAAAAAAATGGTGAATATGGTAGAGGTTTAAAACCTCCTAGTTATCATGAGGCTAGAGTCACATTTTTTTAAGAAAGAAGTAGATAATGTGAACTTGATTTTAGAGAAATATAAAAAGGAATGGAAAAAAATAGGATGCACTTTGATGTCGGATGGGTGGTCGGATAAAAAGAATATGAGTCTCACTAATTTTTTGGTAAATAGTCATAGTGGGACAGTTTTTCTTAAATCAATAGACACATCAAATATGATTAAAGATGCAAAAAAATTGTCTGAGTTGCTTGATTCAATAGTGGAGGAAAACGTAGTTCAAGTGGTGATAGATAGTGCTTCAGCTTATGTAGCAGCTGGTGAATTATTGATGGAAAAGAGAAAAAAATTATTTTGGTATCCTTGTGTAGCTCATTGCATTGATAATATGTTGGAGGATATAGGTGAGTTACCTATTTTTAAAGACAAAATAAAAAAAGCTAAACAAGTTTGTGTTTATATTTATAAACATGCTTGGGTCCTTAGCATGTTTAGAAAGTATTCAAATAAGAGGGAGTTAAAGAGAGCTGGAGTTGCAAGATTTGCTACATCATTTCTCACTTTAAAGAGTTTTGATGAAAATAAGCTTTCTCTAAGGGCTATGTTTGCATCTCAAGAATGGGCTAAAAACAATTGTGCTTCTAAAGTAGAAGGAAAAAAGGTGGGGACAATATTGCTATCTAATGACAAGTTTTAGAAATCAATCAAGTATTGTTTAAAGTGTGTAAGTCCATTTGTTAAAATTTTAAGACTTGTTGATGGTGATGCAAAACCAGTAATGGGATACATATATGAAGCCATGGAATGAGTAAAGGAGCAAATTGCCCAAAGTTTTAGTCATCAAAAGTCAAGATGTGAGCACATTTGGAATATTATTGACTTAAGATGGGAGTTGCAACTTTATAGACCACTTCATGCCACAGGATATTTTTTTTAATCCCAAGTAAGTAATTTTCTAAATATTTTTCATTTAATATTTTTATTAATTTATTTCTTTTTCTTCTATATTTTTTAAGTTTCATTATAATGAATCTTTTAAGTCAAATATGGAAATAAAAGTTGGCTTGTACAAGACCATAGAAAAGATATTTCCAAATATTGAAACAAGAATCAAAATTGATTAACAATTAGAAAAATTCAAAAGAGGAGAAGGACAAGCAATTTTGCCATTCATATAGGTGAAATAAATAATTTTTGTACAAAAAAAATACCATAAAAAGAAAAAAAACTTTCAACAGTACAATAAATTAGAAAATTTCAAGATTTTTTTACCGTAAATTGGTAAATAGCCAGCTTTACTCAGGGTCATGACTCGTGGATACATAATAAATTATCATCGATAACCTCACAGCAAGGATATATGTTCATTTCTTAAGGATAATTGAATATATTACCATAACTTTTTCCTTTCTTTTTCTTTTGATTCTGAATTGAAAGAGAAGTAATCAAAGTGAAAGCCCATAAACAATGATTATGCTATTCCAAAGCTGAAGTAATTATAAATTGGACCTACTTATAGATGTTAACATGAAGAAATTCTTTTCTTACTATTTGGTAAAAATGAAAATGGATACAAACTTAAAAATATTTTGAAGGCATGTTTTACCAATCATTTCTTTCAAAAATATATAGAGATTTAATGTTTGAATTTTAGTCTTGTCAAAATTTTGTATTAATATATGGAGATTTTTAACAGATAACTAGCCTTGATGTGTAGTCACCTCCTCATTAACAAAAATGAAAAAGTAAAACAAACAAAAATATATCTAAAGCAGTTGAACACAATCTCACGTGATTAGATTTGATTAATGGAAGCATGACAACAACCATTCAACTTTAGTTACAAATCCAAATTGATCTATATTGGCCAATTACAATTCCAAATTGTATTATTATAGGTTGCACTCCTCGTAGATGGTAATTAAAGATCATCATAATTATTTCATTTTACCAGATTTACATAAACTAGTTGGAGCATGCCAAGCTAAGCTTAAGGAACCAAACTTATAATGCCACAATATTGAGTAATGAAAAAATATCCTTAACCTCACTCGAATGTTTAATATATCAGAACTTGAATTTTCTTGAATTTAATTAATAAGAGAAGAAAGTAGGAGAAAAAAAATCACTAGGATGGTACTACCCTTAGCCAATAGGTTGATCCCCCATACATCCTTCCTATACTAAATCCTAACCATCCTGATGATTTAGAAAAAAACCTCCTAACACAAAAACAAATGTCAAAAGAAGCACTAAAGAGTTGGTCATCCAACTTGCTTTTATATAGCTTCAGCTCATCCTTTTTAGATGCATCCTAGTTGATAGATAAGAAAGCTTGAGAAGATCCAATATGATACATTAAATAATAATAATATTTTAAGCACCCAATTTCGGAAATGCAATTATGCATGTGTGTGATGAAAGCCCCTATAATGAAATTCTAATTGAGAATTGATAAGTTTAGCGATTTAAAGGACTAAATTACAACATTTTATGGATTTAATTGAAAAATTAGTTTTTTTTAGGGATTTGATTGCAAAAATTAGAAACTTCCAAGAACCTTTTAGTAATTTGAAACAAATTTTTATCAACCGACATTTAATACCAACCTGCATTTCATAATGCCGACGTAATGCCACTCAGTGGTTAAATCGGCATTCTGTAATGCCAATTTTCACTAAAAAGTAATTTCTATGTGAATTTTTACATTGATTTTGTCATTTTTCATTTTTTTCATTGGTCCAAGACACCACGTGTCTATGTATGAGTCTTTAATTTTTCAAAATCCTATCGCTTATAATCTCATTATCTTGATTTTGAAAATTCAAAAAATAAAATGCAGATTGAGAGACTCCTGATCTTGCTCCCAACTTTCACACAACTTCTTTGCGTGATCACAAGAGCTGAGGTGGTTGGGTCTAGCTTTAAAAGTCAGAAGGGGAGGCTGTGAGGACTAGCTAGAGCTAGAGAAAAGGAGGCAAAGAGAGTCTGTGAAAAAAAATAGTTGCGAAAAAACCTTAGAGAAGAAGAGCAGCGAAAAAACTAGAGAGAAAAAAAAACCCTAATTAGCTACTGCAAAAAAAAAGTTCTTTGCTTTTAAAGTCCAGAGAATCAATAAAAAACTATAGAGTCAATCTCAAAATGGTGACAATCCCAATTTGAGGGGCATTCAGACATCATTTGCACAACATCTTTTATTCTTCTTTTTTTCCTTTTTTTTTTTATTTTGATTTGATCTCTTTGTTTTATTTTTATTTGATTAATTACTAATTAAATTTTTTATTTTTTATTTTTTGATTAATGTCCTGTGGTACTCTGGAGGTAAAAGTGGTAATGTGAAATTTTGGCAATGGCCATTGGAAGAATCCATGGAATGCCATGGATTAAGATTTATAAAACTCTCGTAGGATTTATGATTTATGCGTTCTTTTAATTTGCTTTTGTGTTGGGTTGTAATTAATTTGATTTTCAATTTTTATACAGTAGTTTGTAATAGCCCCAATAGTGGGAAATAGTAGAATTTTATATTCTCTGCACTAAAATTAGTCAGTAATTTAGGTTCAATTAGGTAAAATTCAGTTAAAATTATTGATGGCAGTAGATTAATTTAAGGTTGCATGTAAATTGATTTAGGGTTTTTTAGAGAATCACATAAATCCTGTGTTTGATATAATTTTGTTATGATTTTTTTTTGGGTTTTATTTTTGGATCTTTTAGTTCTTTGGGCCTAAAGCCTACAATAGGTCCAAACCCACTAAATAGAAAATAGGCTTAAAAATGGTTTAGGTTAATTAATTAAAATCAATTTAGGCCCATTAGATTAATTTAAACTTAAACCCATTTTTAGGTTAACTAAAATTAATTTAGACTTAGCTCAGCCCATTAATTTCATTTCTTTTAAAATAATTAGATTTAGGATCACATCACTTAATTTAAAATCAAGTTAGACTTAGGCCCACTTATTAATTTAATTTCTTCTTTAAAATTTGGTAGACTTAGGACTATTCCCTTAGTTAAATTAAAATAAATAGACTTAAGCTTACTAAAATTAATTAAAAATGTAGGTCTTTTTCTAGTCCATTTCACTTGCAAATAAAAATATGTAGAAGTAGCTAATTTTTAAAATTTAACCTACTTTAGACTTAAGGACGATGCCTTTTGTATGCATTTTTACATGTAATTTTATAACCTATTACCTTTTCTGGGTTAGATGGATGTTTAATTAAGGTTTAAATAAAATCGCATGTAATTAGAGAATAAAATAGTAATTCATAAAATAAATCTAAATGAACACAAGACTGAAAGAAGTTAGTATTCCGTTCCCATAATCTCCTAGTTATGGTGTTAGCTTTCTTTTAGAGAATCGAATACCACCTTTCGATTTGTCCCAGTTATTACTCTAGGTGGCGACTCCTTGTCTCCATGCTATGTCTTTATGACATAGTAGTATGTTCCCCAGGGCCCTGAGCCTAAACAGTGTTGCGGTTGCAAATATCTTAGGCGTGCACTAAACCCCACCATCTACAGTGGAGACGCCATTGGGGATAAGAGATATTGATTCTACTTGTGTTCTTTAAAGTTATTTTATTCATGCATTCATTCTGCATGTCCCTATTAAATTGATGGTGTTAGTTTATGATTCCATAATTCCCCTAGCTTCTTGGAGTTGTAAATTGGCTAACCATCACTCTTAGCCTTAACTCGGTTCAAAAGAGATTATTGAGCTCATCTAACTAGAGTTTATAACCCAAGTCCTAAAGGGGATAGTCTTCTCTCAAGTTTACAAAGGATGTTGGGCCCCCTTGACCTTGGCTTGTAACTTAAGTCTTAAAGGAGGGCATATTGCTAAGGGAACCTTGACCTTTTTATCGGACCATAACCATATATAATGGCTTAGTTACTTCCCTTATGATCTACCAAAAATTACTTGTATGATTTTTTACCATGAGGTATATCTATCTATAAAAGCCCATGCCCATACTTTTAAAGCCCCTTAGGGTAATGAATATTCGGCTAGACTTTTATACCTAAAAATGTTGTTTCTATGGCTTATTACTTTAAAAGAGATTTGGTATGCACGTCGGTCCCTGATATCTCGATTGATATTAATACCAAGATTAAAAATCCTAAGATAAGAGACTCACCATTGAACACGTGTGTGTAAAGAATAAGGTTAGAAGGATGTATATTGTACACTTGATTGATACTTGCTATATGCTACTTATTGCATAGCATGTGCATCACGTATACATGCATCTCATTCATCATACTAACACCCTATTTTGTAGCCATCATAGATACATTGGGGTCTTCTCATATTTGGGGACGATGAGGTGGCAGACTAAGAAGAACAAGTCAGAGTCCTAAAGCCTTAGCAAAGGAAATCCTAAACATACTGGATAGACTGGAAAGAAGCCCTATTAACCCGCTTTACTTGGAAGCTGAACCACCTTCACTTGAATCTAAAAAAAATGGAATAACAGCAAAGGAACTTGACCCTAGAAGACATCAAGGGAGATCTGATGGATGACATGAGGGCTATGATGCAAGATGAGCGGAGACAAGCAATATCTGGACTGATGCAACCTGCTGCTATTATACCACCACTTGTAATTGAACAACCACCTATCGTTGTTGCTATCCCACCTATTGAAGATGCTCCACCTACTGCCAACAATGCTGGGGGGGCAACCTGTTGCTAGAAATCCATTTGCTATCGATGTAAAGCTAAAGCATGTTAAGAATTATATAATAGAGAAGGCAAATAAAGAATCCCTTGAACTAGTACACGACCATGAGTCCAAGAAGATGCGAGCACTGACCTAGAAAATTTCCAAGATGGAAGAGTTAATTAGAGGGCAAGGCATGGGATATTCATTTGACTTTGATGATATGCTCCTAATGGAGGGTAATAAGCTACCTGAGAAGTTCAAAATGCCTCAACTGCATAAGTTTAATAGAACTGGAGATCTTAAGTTTCATCTCAATCAGTACATAACAACAATGAGCACTACTAAGGCCCCATTAGAAGTGATCACTAGGTTATTTGTACTGTCTTTAGAGGGAATGGCTGTAAACTGGTATCATAGGCTGGAAAAATTTATGAGAGCTTACTGGAAAGAACTATGTACTACCTTTTAAAAATAATATGATTATAACACTCGGTTGTAAGTGTCCCTTAAAGATCTAGAACTGACAAAGCAGAAACCCAATGAATCTTTCTCTGATTTCCTTACTAGAATCATGAATAAAGCAAGGTTGATGAAGAATAAGCTAGTTGAGAAGGATCAGGTTAGGATGATAGTTCAAAATGTGTCACCTAATCTAGTTAAGAGGTTGCAAATGATGAACCCCAAAACTTTCATAGACCTATATGATCATGGTCTACAAGCAAAAGAGATTGAGAATGATAAGAAAAAAGCCTTAGATGCACTAGAACCGAAATTACCCAATTGAGGGCACACAACAAGGAAGTACTAGTTGAGTTGTGGAGGTGCATACAATTCAATAACCCCGAAGATTCTCCAACTTCAACCAACCACTCTCCAAAGTCCTAGATCGATTAATCCAAAGAGGCTTACTTCGACCCTGAACCTTCTCCAAACCACCTATCCCGAATGTCCCAGGCTACAACCCTAATAGCTACTGCAAGTTTTACCAAGTAGTTGGCTACTCCATAGACACCTGTATTCATCTTAAACAAGAGCTCCAAAACCTAATAAACTCCAAAAAAAATCACAAACCATGAAAAATCCAACTCTAACTTAAACAATAGAAACAATCTTTTCCCTTACTACTAAAATGTCCCACCATTAGCCACCATGATGATTAACTCGGGAGTGAGCAAAGAAGAAGTGCTGAACTCCTTTGAAAACCTAAACCCTACATCTAATGGAGAATCTCTTGATGCCTCTAGAGGAGTTGAGGATTTGTTAGGGTAGCCCTTAGAGAAATTTGACTATAAGTTGTTATATTACAAACCGCTCTCTGCAAATATCCTAGTTGAATCAATTGTGCCCTTAGGATGGGGTGATGAGTTTAATGATGAGAAAGAATCCAAAACCCTAAAACAACCAAGAGTTGAGGATTTATTAAGGCAACCCTCAGGCAAATTTGATTATAAGATTTTATTTAAAGCCTGATTCTAGTGATATACCTTTTGAGGGGATTTTGCCCTTAGGATGGAGTGATGAATTTGGTGATGGGCCAGCAAAAAAAGAAAATAAGGATTCTCTCACTCCTAAATAAGGGATTGAGGAATTACTGAGAGCATATCTAGGAAAGCTTAGCATGGAAGGAAAGGAAACATGTATAGTAGAAGTATGGAAGGACCGAAAGAGGGACAAAATCATAAGAGTTGTAGACATATGGTATGACTCTGATGAAGAGATTCCAACTGGTTTGGATGTGTGGAGCGATGATCCCAAAGTGAATCATGTTACTAAAAGTGGGAGGAATTACGAGGCAACAGAAAAGAAGATTGGGAGAGTTGTAGAAAGAGAAGAGACGGATGATGTAGAAATAGAAGAAGGGAAAAGGGAATACTTGATTCTGGAATAACTGAAGAAGGCTAAGGAAAATGTTAGTATCTAGGAACTACAGATGCACTCAGGTAGCCACATAAGAGCTCTGGTGAAAGCTCTATCGAACATGGACATTGAAATAGTAGCCACACCCGAGGCTATTGTAGCCAAGGTTATAGAAAAGAAACACGGGATGATAACCTTCTTAGATGATGACATGCCTTTGGAAGGAACAAATCATAACAAGGCACTGCTTATCCTAACTGAAGTAAAAAGGAAAAGAACCAACTTTACAATGGTTGATGATGGTTTTACTATTAATGTATCCCCAATAAAGATCTTGCCTAACATAGGTTTGAAAGTTGAAGGCTTGACAGATTCAAACCTCATAATTAGAGCCTATGATGACAACACTAGGAATGTGGAGGGGATATTCCAAGCTCTGGTTAACATAGGACCCATGGAATCAACCATTGAGTTCATGGTACTGCATATACCAGTTACTTATACCTTGTTATTGGGAGTTCATGGTACTGCATATACCAGTTACTTATACCTTGTTATTGGGAAGGCCATGGTTTTATGCTCTAGGAGGGGTACCCTTGACTATGCCCCAAAAGATAAAATTCCCTCATGAAGGAGATGTAGTGACAATCAAAGTAGGAACTAAAGCAATTGTGGCTGCCATACTAGAAAAATAAAAACAAGTGTGTGTTCCTCCTAGTTTTCAAATTTCTGGGATATTTAATGGGACTGAGATGGACCCAAGGGTTGTAAAAAAGATGGAGAGCATGAATTACCAACCTAGACGGGGGCTAGGCAAGAATGAGCAAGGAAGTCCTAAGCTACTAGAATTCAAGAGTCAAAATGACACTAAAGGATTAGGGAGTGCTAAGACAGGTTCCACTAGCAGAAGGGCAAGAAAGAAGGAGAAGACCAAGAGAAATAAGCCCCTGGGAAGAGTTAAGCTGTTAAGTGAGAATTTCATCAAGCTAGGAGATAGCGAGCACTATCTAAGTGCCAAGGAGTCTATTAATGTCGCTAGCAACAATTTTCCTGGGTTTGAGATTTTCAAGGAGCATATTGTGGAAAACTTAGTCAAGTGTAACAAAGAAGAAGTGATGAAGCAAGTAGCTGGAAGAATGGGGGATGCTGCTATGTCTGCCACCTGAAGAGGAGCCATCCCAGGATTTGGCTACTCTTATTAGTGATAGCTTTACTAATGTTTTTTATGAAGAAACTAATGTAATAACGTCTGGTCTCTATGAGGACGAAAATTGTGTTTTTTTCATGGTCAATGATATGAACGCTAGTTTTTCTTACTTGTGTGATGTGCATCCTGATAATTCTATTCATTATAATTTTAATTGTTCATGCATGTTTGACATTAATTCAATTTAATTTGATTCATTTAACATGGGCATGAATGATAATCCAAAGAGCATTTTTATATCACATGATGTAACTCTTAAAGAGAAGAAAAATTTTAAGAGAATATTAATAAAAAGAAAGGTAGTATTTGCTTGGACCTACAAAGACATGCCAAGTTTAGACAGAGACATTACAGAGCATCACATTCGAACTCATTTGGAAATAAAACTAGTAAAATAAAAATTGTGCAGGCTAAGACCAGAATGGACTAAAAAGATAAGAGAAGAAATTGCTAAATAAAATCAAGCCAACTTTTTAGAGGTAGTAGATTATCCCCAATGGCTAGTAAACATAGCCTAGATACCCAAGAAAGATGGTAAGTGTGAATGAGTGTTGATTTTAGGGATTTAAATAAAGCATGTCAGAAGGATGACTTCCCTTTACCTCATATCGATATGATAGTGGATAGTGTGGCATCAAGTGCGATGTACTCCTTCATGGATGGGTTCTCTACGTATAATCAGATAATGATGGCAATTATGGATAAGATCAAGACAACTTTCATCACATAATGGGGGACATATTGTTACAAGGTTATGCCTTTCGGGTTGAAGAATGTAGGTGCAACATATCAAAAGGTAGCCACCACTCTTTTCCACGATATGATGCATAAGGAAGTGGAGGTATATGTAGACATTATGATGGTCAAGTTAGAAACAAGAGAGGGGAGGGGCATTTTAAAGCACTGGACAAATTATTGGCATGTAATAAGAGGTATAATTTAAGACCGAAGAAATGCATTTTTGGAGTTACTTCAGGGAAGTTATTGGGACATATAGTCAGTAGTAGAGGAATTGAAGTGGATCTAGATAAAGCCATTCAGGAAATGTATGCACCAAGGATAGAGAAAGATGTGAGAGGGTTCATAAGCAAGTTACAGTATACTAGTAGGTTCATTGCAAGGCTTATTAATATTTGTGACCCAATCTTTAAGCTTTTGAGAAAAGATCAACCTGTAGAGTGGAATGATGATTGTCAAAGGGCCTTTAATAAGATAAATGAATATCTCACTCATCCACCTATACTTAAACCACCGAGGCTAGGTAAACCCTTGATCCTATATTTGGCTCTAGAAGAAAAGGCAATAGGGGCAATGTTAGCACAAGAAGGGCTAAATAGGACAACGCATGCAGTGTATTACCTCAGCAAGAAGTTCCTGTCATATGAAGAAAGTATGATTTAGTGGAGAAGACATGTTTAATAATGATCTGGGCAACAAGGAAATTAAGGCATTACTTTCAGTCTTATAGAGTTCATGCCATTTTGAAAATAGACCCTTTAAGGTACTTACTACTTACACTTACTTTGACCAGAACGATGTCTCGATGGCTCATTCTCCTGACTGAATTTGATATATAGTACATCACCATAAAGGTTATTAAAAGAAGGGCAGTAGTGAAATTCCTAGCTCAAAATGCAGTAGAGGGTGATGAATAGTGGAACCTAGAATTCCCAGATGAGAATCTAGTAGTTGTAGAGCATCGAGAATGAAAGCTTTATTTTGATGGTACAGTAAACAACAAAGGAGTCAGGTTAGGAGTGATCCTCATCACGTCAGAGGAAGAAACCATACCAATGGCCAAGAAGTTGGATTTTAAAGTAACCAATAATATGGTTGAGTATTAAGTGTGTATTCATGGAGTAAAAGCAGCAATGGCAACTGGAGCAAAGGAGTTGTTAGTATATGGGGATTCTATATTGGTTATCAGCCAGGCTAATGAGGAATGGGAAGTGAAAGAGGAAAAGCTGAAACCCTACGTTTACTATTTGAAAGCTTTAATAAAGAATTTCACCAAGTGTCTCTTTATCCATCTATTAAGAGATGACAATCAGATGGTAGATGCACTGGCAATACTCTCTTCAATGTGGGATAGTGTAACCGGGTTGACTATGAGGCTGTTAGTGATCATAAAATCAAAGGCTCCAAATTATAGGGGTGAGAAAATTATGGTAATTCAGATAGGGCCTCAAGAGAAGCTATGGTTTTATGATGTTTAGAGGTTCATTGAGGAAGGAAAATACCCATATAAAGCCACTTCAAAAGAAAGATATGCCTTGCGTGTTCTTGTACGTAATTTTGCAAGTCACGATAGGGTGTTATATAAAAGAATGTCGAATGGAATGCACCATAGATGTCTCAAGAAAGATGAAGTGGAAGAGGTGATGAAAGAGGTTCATGCAGGAGCTTGCAGTTCTCACATGAATGGGATAATCCTAACAAAGAAGATAATTAGACAGGGGTACTACTGGATGAGCATGGAAAAGGATTGTATTAAAACTGTGAGGCAATGCCATCAGTGTCAGATCTATAAGAATCTCAACCACCTTCCTCTAATGGTACTTAATAGTTTATCATCTCCTTGGCCTTTTGTAGCGTGGGAGATTGATATCATAAGAGAAATAAGGCCGACAACATTGAATGGGCATAAGTACATAGTTGTGGAAATTGATTACTTCTCTATATGGGTAGAGGTTGAGTCTCTCAATGCTCTAAAGGCAAAACAGATGGCCCAATTTATCGAGAAGAATCTCATTTGCAGATATAGGGTTCTACAACATATAGTGATAGACAATGGGGTTCAGTTTCAAGTAGAAATGGTAGAGTTATTGCAGAAGTATGGGATCTTAGGCTAATAAAGCAATGGAAATAGCAAATAAAAATATCAAGAAAATTCTCTCTAAGATGATAAAAACTTATAAGGATTGGTATGAGTTTCTTCCCTTTGCCTTTTGGGGATACAAAACTACAGCCAGAACTGCCACAGGCCAAATTCCATTATCCTTAGTGTATGGTTGTCAAGTAGTTTTACCAATAGAAACTGAGATCAAGTCTCTAAGAATAGTTATGGAAGCCAAAATGCATGAGAGTGAATGGTCATGGAAAAGCTATGATCATTTGGTTTCTCTAGATGAGAAGAGGATGAATGCTTTGTTTTATACCCAGATATACCAGAAAAGGATAGCAATGGCATTTAGCAAGAAGGTAAAGTTAGGGAAAATAAAAGTTGGGATATAGTAATAAAACAATCCAGAGTAGTGGTGTTTGATCCAAGAGGAAATTTCATACCAAACTACAAAAGACCATACTTAGTCAAGTCAGTTTTGCCAAAGGGAGCCGTCAGGATATCTGATATTAAAGGTAATGAATTCATGGAGCCTGTTAACCTGGATCACCTTAAGAAATACTATCTATAAAAATAAATAAAAGTAGTATAAAGAAAATATAATTCTGCTAAATAGAAAACCCAAAAAGGCTAGTCAGCAAAAATTAAGACATTCCTGCTGTTCAAAAAACCTGCAAAGGTCTGGCAAGCAAAATTAAGGAATAAAATAAAAGAAAAAAAGGTCTCACTAATTAGAAAACTCGCAAAGGGCTAGTTAGGCAAAAGTTAGGGAAATAAAGTGTGAGCAAAAAATATTTAGTTAGAAAATCCGAAAGGACTAGCTGATAATATAAGTTATGTCATGTTGTAGACACCTAATTTTGGGATGATGAGTTATGGATGCAACAAAGACTCCAATGATGAAAATATCATGAATAGGTCTTTAATACTTGGACTTTGAAACTTCAAAGGTCTGATTGCATTTTTCAAAGAAAGGATTTAATGTTTTCATGGACTAAATTGAAATGCTTTTTAAGGACCTAATTGCAAAAATTAAATTCTTTCAAGGACCTTTTTATAATTAGAAATTAAAAAAAAAGATGGTCAAAATTTTATAATTCCAATTGAAATTACATAATTCCGATTGGAATTACACTAATTCCTATTGGAATTACGTAATTCCAATGAAAATTACACAATTCCGGTTGGAATTAGACTTCTTCCGTTGTTCTCGAATTTTCTAGAAAATAAAAGTCTTTTCCTGAGTCCTATTTAGTCTAAAATTCTCTTAAAATTATTTTTGATAATGTTTTTAAGGAAATATAAGTCTTTTAGGAATCAATCTATAAGTAGGGTTTGAAGGATGTCTCACTCTATAAGGAATGTTTTGGCTCTTGAAAGGGAGGGGGGGAATGGAAGAAAAGAAAAGAAAAAGGCAGAACGAGGAAAAAAGAAAGAGGGAAAGAAAAAAGGAAAAAAGAAAAAAGAAAGAAAGGGAAAAAAGAAAAGAAAAGAGAGGAAAATAGCATCTTATTCTCTACAAAAAAATTCTTTTACTTAATTGATTAATGAAAGATCTTTGGAGGATTTTTGAATAATAAGATTTGAAGACCTATCAAGAACGATGATTTTACAAAATCTGAGGAGCACCCCATTAAAATCATCCATAAACATTATCTTCTCCTTATCTTATTTTATTTGATTTATTTATTTTTTTTAATTTTATTGATTTTTAATTTTGTTTTATAATTTATTCACTAATCATAATTTTTGTTCTTTTTTTTTATGGTGATTATGGAGGACTAAACTCATGAGAAGTCCATAAGATGCCATGGATAAGACCTTGTAAATTTAGTTTTTACGTTTTTTATTTAATTTCTTTGTTTTATTTATGTTTTTGGGGTTGTATTAATTATCTTTATTATTATTTTTTATAGACTATTGTAATAACCCCAATAGTGGAAATAGTGAAATTGTGTGTGATTGCTTGTTTATTTTAATTAATTGGTTAGTAAAATTAGGATTTTAATTGGGTAATTAATTAAAATCAATGGTGGAAGTAAATTAATTTAGGATTGCATGTTAATTAAAAATAAGGTTTTGGAAGGAATAATTAATTGGTTGTTTAATCTTTCATTTAATTTTTTTGATATGTTTTATTTGTTTTTGGGCTTGTTTATTTATTTTTATGTGTTTTGGGCCTTAAGCCCATATTAGATTCTAATCCACCCATTTAGATTTAGGTTTTTCTAGGTTTAATTAATTAAAATGAATTTTAGGCCCATAATTAATTAGATTTTTAGGTTAGAGATAAATTAGGCTCATTTAGTAAATTAGAAGTAGGCCCACTTAATTTAATTTAATTAATTCGACTTAGTTCATTTAATTTAAGCCTTTTCCATAACTTGTAGATTTAAGATCACCTTAAAATTAAAACATGTAGAATTAGGCCCACTAATTTAAATACTTCATAATTTGTATATTTAGACCCATTTTTAGAATTAAAATAAATAGACCTAGGTTCATTTAATTAAAATTAAATAGGAATTAGACTCATTAGTCTTTAGGCTCACTTGTAAATTAAAACATGTAGATTTAGCTCATTTAATTAAAATCAACGTATATTAAACTAACTTAAGGATTATATGTTTGAATGAATGCATTATTTACTTGTATTTTCATGACTAGTTTGCCTTGGAGTTAATTGCTAGAATAAGGGTTTATATGAAATTGCATGTAAATAGAGGATTATATAGTAATTCATAAAGTAATTTTAAATTAACACAAGACTGAAAAAATTTGGTATTCCGTAACCAGAATCTCCTAGTTGTGGTGCTAGCTTTCTTTAATGAATCAAGTACCACCTTTTTTATTTGTCCCATTTATTACTTTGGGTGGCGACTCCTCATCTCCACGCCATGTCTTTGTGATAGTAGTTAGTGTGTTCTTTAGAGCCTTAAGCCCAAACAGTGTCGCAGTTGCTAAAATCTTGGACACGCGCTAAACCCCGCCATCTACACATATGATGTAGCAAATGTGCTCATTTTTTCCCTAATTAATGAATCTTATTGAAATTGAAATTTTGTTATGACATTGCGTGTTCTATCTTATTTATAATGCATAAGTAAACAAAAAATAAAGCTTAAAATAAGCTCTATGAGACCATTTTGCTTTAGTCATGCCTTTATTTCTTCTTCCTCTAAGATTCATCATGTAAAGCTTGAAATTTTTTGTATCTAGAAAATCTGGGCGACTCTGTACCTTATATCAAGACCCAAATCTGAAAAGTAAAAATAAGAAGCTCATTAAGTTAAAAACCCGAAAGGGCGGCTTAGGCAAAAGTTAAGGCATAAAAAAATAATAATAGTAATAAAATAAAATTCACTTAGGATTATCTATTCATCCAAGTCTAATTTCAGAAAAGGGAAGTTTGAAATAGAGCAATACAAAAGATAGCTTGTCCTAACTACAAAATAGAAAATAGTCTGGAATCAGTCATCCCGAGCTGTAGAATTAAGCCATGGGTTCCATCCTCTATTAGGGTCATCATGATGATAGGTATCTAGAGGTCTAGCAGATGAAGTACCAGCACTGTAGGCATCAAGGCTTGAGTCAGCAAGCCCCCAACGAAGCATCTCAATCTTCCACTCTAAATCCCTAGAATAACTCTACACATACAAGAAACATCATATCATATGCATACAGTGCATACATTCTCATAATATGTGTATATGCTTACCCACTAACTATCTGGGACCTGCATGGTAAATAACCTCTAAGATGAGGCGAGTCTGTGTAAATACTCTACCTGTGTCCGGGGGACCTATTTTGTGAAGTTGTACTAACATCAATACCAAGTGTACAGGTAATACAAGAAATAAGTCAGTCAAACTCATTTGAGAAGTATCTGCTGGAGAAAAGTTGGGGAGCTAAACATCACCGAAATGTATCTACTACTCAACCGGAACCTGAACAGTGGAAGCCCAATAGAGCATGGATTTGTTAAGAAGGGGAACATCGCCAAAAATAGCACTGACAAAAGCTCCCTCATGATTAGTCCTAACATATTGAGTGTGTTGTGCATGACCAGGTCTGGAGTCAGGGACCTCAGGTGCAATCTCAGTCTCAAGGGCAGGCTCACTCTCCTGTGCAGTCTTAAACCCTTTATCAGTCCCAGCCGCCTCCTCCATCACTTCATCAGTAGGGGAGTGAACCTCCTCAATTTGTGAAAAGAAAACTGTGAGAAAAGAAAATAAATGATTTAAAAAACTCTAGAAGAGAAATGATTAGAAGTTGCCTTAGCCTGATCAATAGGAACCTACTCCAAGAGGTTCTCATGGATGAATTACAAATAATGGCAAGATTCCTCAAGAAAAATAATGGCATCACATCCCTATAATGCCTCTCTCAACTCTGAACCCATCATATGATAACTATAAAGCATCGAGAGAGGGACAACAATAGGAATACGGCATCAGGAAGGTCTAGAGCACCACTGATATACCTACTCTCCCAAATACCACATCTGACAGCCATAACCAGGGAGTAGAACCCTAATCTCCTCAAGTCTTACTACAGCATCAATGAAATTATATCGCTAGATGTCATCAGCTCCTTCCAGCCAATCAGAATAGATCTACAAAATTAGAATTAATTAAGTTTAACTTGTATTAAGTCATTAAGTACTAATGATTTTTTTCTTACCAAGTCCCACTCAATGGTGTTTAGTTGATCACGGTAGGTCTGCAGAGTATTCTTGACACTCACTAGATGGGAAGAACCCCATCTCTACATCAGGGGGAGACTCTTGTCAAAGCTGATAGCCTTAAAGCCACAAATCGGCCCAATCTTTATGCTTCAGATCTGAAAGAGAGAATGAGTCAATAAAAAGAAAGAAAAAGAAAAGATCAAAAGAGAAATGAAAAGGAGATAGACTCACATACATAACATGCCAGAAGCCACACATGATGACAAAAACTCTATAAGTGTCCACTCTGTAATACAAATAAGCCAATGTCACAACTCCCCAATCGAGGGTGATAACTTGGTCTAAGTCTCAAAGAGGGCCAAGAAGGGCAATGCTGACCTCGTGATCGGTCTCATAAAAGAGGGTCGTGCCAAGCAAGATTAGGAGGAAGCACCTCGCCTTATGAGCAATCTGACGAGGTATGGTGGTGGGAAGACATATGAATCCCTCAACTAATGATGAAAGAACAACATTCTTTCAGTTCTTCCATGCTGAGAAAAATCCAATCAAGTCTCACATATACTAACTCTGCGCATGCTCAAGAAGACTATAGTAACTAATGTCGAAGGAAATGGGAGTCCCTCCAAAGGTGATCTTGGTGATCGCAGAAAAACTCATAGGCAAAATAGTCAACTCACCTACACGAGTATAGAATGTATGGGTGGTGTCCATCCACCACTTAATTAGTGAAAAATAAAGAATAGCGATCAGACCTCCCTTGAGTAGTCAAAAGCCCAGCAATAAATTGTCTAAACTCAGAGGCCTAGATCAGCTGTGCAACATCCCTTGGCAGCTCATGGAATAATTCATGAGCTATGAAAAATAGCTTGTGAACTTCATCTACCACTAGGAGTATTTCGAGAATAAATGAGCATAATAATAAAAAAAAATGGAGATCGGGAAAATAGAACGTTGATCGGTATTATACAATGCTAATCGACATTGTAGAAATGTGATATAATGAAAATATGTTTAGTATTTTAGGGTAGTTTAGTCTTAATTTCATTTAGTTTTCTTATGATTAGTGTGTTTATTTGTCTATAAAGCTATTATTTTCACTTCTTTTATCTTTATGGTTTATTATGTAGGTTATATACATGTGTTAAGCTCAATTCATGCTTGGAAAAGACTTAGTTGATTAGAACAAGTTGGGGAGAAAAAGGACTCAAGTTTGGACACTTGAAGACTATCATGACTCGTTACCATTGGCACGACTTGGCATAGAGAGCTGTTGTGATGACTTGGTACCATGTCACGACTCGACACAGAGACTAATGATCTAGAACATTCTGATTTGAGCAGTTTTAGTATTTTGGTTTTAAATTATTCTATAGATATCAAAATTTGATGATTCAAGTTTTTCTAGAAATATAACTCAGAGATCTAAAACTTTCATGAAGGAACATTAGAGATTTAAAGTCATTTAAATGGACTAATGTTCTCTTGAAGTTACCATTTCTGCAAAAGAAGGTAACCTTTCATGAGTGGTGCCTGTCCAACTCTAAAGATTCTAGTCCTTTCTAGTCACTTGTGAGACCTATAAATAGATGATTAAAGATAGAATAAGGGAAGGATAGAAATAATAGATAGGTTTCTTTCTTTTAGACAAATAGACATTACAAAATTATTTAGTTTGTATTAGAGTTATTATAAAAGACAAAGCCAAGAAGAAGAAATATTCTACATCAAGTATCAAGACTTAGTAAAAGGGTTTTATCTTCTCTATTCTTTTCCCTTTTCTATTTTATATTTATTTTTCTTTTGTTGTTGCTTGATCATGTATCTTGGCTAAGCCTTTGTTTGTTAGAATTGCAAGGAAGAATGAATCAATGAATTATATCTTTTTATAGTGCATAAATGAATTGCTTTCAATTGAGTTGTATATGCTTGATCACCATATATGATGTGTTATTCAAATTTTTCACAATGACAGTTGGGAGAATTTGGTGGAAAAGCAATTGAATTCACTTAAAGGTTAGGAAAGTACCTGGAGATAAGAAATCCACTTTAAGGGGGCAAAGAATTGGTAAGGAACTTCATGGTTTTTATTTATCTCTATAATGATACGATGGTACTTATAGACTCTAGATGGAAATACCCATATTTGAGAACAACAATAGCTCTTAAGGATTTTAGGACATATTCTCCATTCATTGTATGTGTTCATTATTTATTATAGTTCTTTGACTAATTCAGAATTGTATTTCTAATAAATCATTTTTAATTTGATATTTAGAATAATTAGAATTTTTAGCATAGTTAGTAGTTAATTAATATAATTAGAGTAATCCAACAATTTTTAATATTAATATATTGCCTATCCATCTTAGTATCTATTCGGTTAATATAAAATTTACAAATCCTAGTGTTCAACACCCTACTTACTCTATCTAAGTCCTAGAGACTAGGGTATATAATTCTAAAAATGTCAATCAATTTCTCAAATTTTGACTCCAATTTTTAGACTTTCGGTCAGCCATTCAACTGAATTCCTATGTTCACAGGTTAAATTTAAAATTTTCATGCATTTTTGAGTGATTTTTAATCCAATTTCAACATTATACACACTAATTTACATTTTGAAATTATTTCTAATTTCTGACTATATGAATAAATTTTTGTAGGAATAAACATAAGTGAGGATGTGTTACCTCATTGCCCACATCTATGCACCTTTGAAGGTGAAGGCGAGTCAAAAGAAGCACATTAGAACCTTCTTAGAGTCCAAGGTTGTTCTGGGGAAAATAGAGAGGCAAAATGGATGGATCAACTAAAATCTTTACTCTTTTGTGTAGCCTGTGTTGTGGGTCAGCCATAGGATCCGACAGATCGTGAATCGGACTTCGGATGAGCAAGAACTCAAAAGAAGAAAAGAAAGAAATGGAGAGGGAAATGAAAGAATAGCATCAAAAATAAGGAGGGAAGCTTCCTATAAATGGAAAATATTCATTTTGGTCCCTTGACTATACATGCATTCAAAATCAAGTTTTTCTTTGCAATTTCATCAATGAGTGCATTTTAATTAGGAATTAATTCCTAAGTAATTCATTCAACTCACACCATCAATCAGTTAATTGTGTCTGTATTTATTCTGAATTATTTATTAAGTACAGAATACAAAATTTTATAAAATTCAATTTTGCATTTCTACATGCATCATTTCAATCAAATGTCAAAATTCATTTCATGTTACACAATAGCTTAAACACAAATTTTCAAAATTATCATGTTATGTGTTGCACAATAGTCATGACATGAATTTCAAATTCCACATGTTATATGCTTCAATAGCGGTTATAACATAACCTTTTTACCACCAAACACTACACAGTAGTTATGGTGATGTCACTAAATATCCCACAGGGAATATAGCGAATCTTAAATCGCTAGACATTCCATAGGAACTAAAACACCATTTTCAAAGCTTGCTAGATGTCCCACAGGGAATATAGCGAGGGTCATTGCATTCTTTTCGTTGAACGTCCCATAGGGAATACAAATAAATTCATTATTACTAGATATCCTAAGGGGAATAGATTGTAGTTTACTATACACTACATAGTAGTTATAGTATCATTGCTAAATGTTCCATAAGAACTATAGCACATTTTTCAAATCACGAATCGTTAAACGTCCCATAGGGAATATAGCAAAATTTTAAATCACCAAATTGCTAGACATTCCATGAGAAGAATAGCACTTCTTTCAAATCAAGGCTCATTAGACGTCTCACAAGGAATATAGCGAGAATCATTGCATTCATTTCATTAAAATGTCCCACGGGGAATATAACAAAATCCATTGTCATTAGACATCCTAAAGGGAATATAGTGCAGCCCACTGAACACTACACAGTAGTTATGGTATTAGTACTAGATGTTCTATAGGAACTATAGCATGTTTTCAAATCATGAGTCGCTAGACATCCCAAGGTGAATATAGCGAAATGCATAAGTTTCACTAGATGTTATATAGGAAATATAGTGAAACATATTAAGCATAGCATCTTGCCTAATATTGCTCAGCAATTTAAGCATCAATAGGTTAATTAGGATATAATGAAGTACCCTAATTCTTTCTTTCAAAATTGTGTGCTACTATTGCTTTATCGTAAATTTTCAAGCAAACAGTGACAAATGGGGGCCATTGTAAGCACCCAATTTCGGGATGCAATTATGCACATGTGTGATGAAAGCCCCTACGATGAAAATCTAATTGAGAATTGATCTCTAGTGTCAAATTATGAGATTTAAAGGACTAAATTGTAACGTTTTATGGATTTAATTGCAAAATTGGTTTTTTAGGAATTTTATTGCAGAAAATAGAAACTTATGGGAACCTTTTTGTAATTTAAAAAAAAATTTAGTCGACCGGCATCATGTAATGCCAATTAGCATTATATAATGCCAATCGGCATTGTGCCAATCAGCATTATGTAATGTCGACTGGCATTACATAATGCTAGTCGGCATTATGAGTTAAATCGACATTCTGTAATGCCGATTTTTGCTACAAAGTGATTTTTACGCAATTTTTTACACTGATTTTATCATTTTTCATTTTTGTCATCGGTTCAGGACACCACGTGTCTATGTATGAGTCTTTAATTTTTCCAAATCCTATCACTTATCATCTCATTATCCTAATTTTGAAAATTCAAAAAATAAAATGTAGATTGAGAGACTCCTGATCTTGCTCCCAACTATCACGTAACTTCCTTGCGTGATCACAGGAGCTGAAGTGGTTGGGTTTGGCTTTAAAAGCCAAAAAGGGAGGCTGTGAGGACAAGCTAGAGCTAGAGAAAGGGAGGCTGAGAGAATCTATGAAAAAGAATAGTTACGAGAAAACCTTAGAGAAGAAGAGTTGTGAAAGAATTAAAGAGAAAAAAAACCCTAATTAGCTACTGCAAAAAAAATGTTCTTTGATTTTGAAGTCCAGATTATTAATAAAACACTACAGAGTCACTCTCAAAACAGTGACAATCCCAATCTGAGGGGCATTCAAACATCATTTGCGCAACATCTTCTATTCTTCTTTTTTTCCTATTTTATTTTGATTTGATCTCTTTGTTTTATTTTTATTTGATTCATTACTAATTAAGTTTTTTGTTTTTTTTGTTTTGATTGATGTCTTGTGGTACTCTGGAGGTGAAGGTGGTGATATGAAATTTTAGCAATGACCATTAGAAGAATCCATGGAATGCCATGGATTAAGATATGTAAAACCCCCCATAGGATTTAGGATTTATGATTTCTACATTCTTTTAATTTGCTTTTATTTTGGGATGTAATTAATTTGATTTTCAATTTCTGCATAATAGTTTGTAATATCCCCAATAGTGGAAAATAGTGAAAATTTATATTCTCTGCACTAAAATTAGTTAGTAATTTTTCTTTTGTTTTTTGTTATGATTTTTTGTTTGGGTTTTGTTTTTGGATCTTTTAGTTCTTTGGGCCCCAAGCCCACGATAGGTCCAAACCCACTAAATAAAAAATAGGCTTAAAAATGGTTTAGGTTAATTAATTAAAATCAATTTAGGCTCATTAGATTAATTTAGACTTAGACCCATTTTTAGGTTAATTAAAATTAATTTAGACTTAGCTCAACCCATTAATTTCATTTCTTTTAAAATAAATAGATTTAGGATCACATCACTTAATTTAAAATCAAGTTAGACTTAGGCCCACTTATTAATTTAATTTCTTCTTTAAAATTTGATAGACTTAGGACTATTCCCTTGTTAAATTAAAATAAATACACTTAAGCTTACTAAAATTAATTTAAAATGTAGGTCTTTTTCTAGTCTATTTCACTTGTAAATAAAAATATGTAGAAGTAGCTAACTTTTAAAAATTAACCTACTTTAAACTTAAGGATGCTGCCTTTTGTATGCATTTTTACATGTAATTTTATGACTTGTTGCTTTTTTTTTGTTAGATGGATGTTTAATTAGGGTTTAAATAAAACTGCATGTAATTAAAGAATAAAATAGTAATTCATAAAATAAATCTAAATGAACACAAGACTGAAAGAAGTTAGTATTCCATTCCTAGAATCTCCTGGTTATGGTACTAGCTTTCTTTTAGAGAATCGAGTACCACCTTTTGATTTGTCCTAATTATTACCCTGGGAGGCAACTCCTCATCCCCACTTTATGTGTTTATGACATAGTAGTGTGTTCCCTAGGGCCTTGAGTCCAAAAAGTGTCGCGGTTACTAAAATCTTGGGCGCGCGCTAAACCCTGCCATCTATAAATACAACATTAGCATATGAAAACAATGAATGATTGAATTCAATAGATAGAATTTAATATTGGGAATATGAGAATTGAATTTATTTTTTACCTGATATGATAATGTTCATTTGAGGTCCATATTAGGAATATGAGAAACCTTATCCCACTCAGACCCACTCAATAAAATTTCCATAAAATCATAGGAATATAGTTCAATGCAAAAATGTGTTAATTTGGAGAGGCATTTCATTATTACTACTATTGGTAGAATCTTCATATTGAAACATGCAATAATCTTAAAGGATTGAAGGGAAGAAAAGTTCCCTAACCACTCTGGCAAAGCTTTTATTTCCCTAAAATTATGTATAATCAAAGACTTGAGGGAAGTGAGGTGCTAAAGTTGATTTGGTAGAGCCTTGATTTCAAAATCCTCTTGTATCTCTAATTCTTCAAGAGAATTAGAGAGATTATGAATTGAATTTAGATAAGAGAAACCATATATTTGTAACAAACCACCAACTCCTAATGTCTTCAATTGTATGAGGCTACCTAAAACCTCCTCTTGAAAGTATGTCAAGCTATTACAATTTCTTATTTCCAAACAAGTAAGACTACAACTCAATTTCACCAAATCTTGTGGAATAGATTTTAGCCCATGACATCCAACTATCTTCAATTCTTCTAAAGACTGCAGTCCCCTTATAAAAATACTTTTAAACTCTCACAATAACTTATGCTTAAACTCTTAAGACAAGGGAAGGAGTAGGAGTCCATTTCATCAAATATATAACTTAATTTATTGCATTTATCAATTTCAAGTTTGATGAGTGACAAACTTTCACTTATTGGGATTTTTGTCAAAGCAGAACAAAAAGAAAAGCTCAATTCTTCGAGGCAAAGAAATAATTGTTCAACTTTGTAGCTATTACTTTCTGGTGCTCTCTATTCGACTAAACTATCTATCGAACGTAAAGATAGACTTTTTAATTTAGGAAACAACTTACATCCACTAACAATACTGTTGTTGTAATAACCCGAGTTTTAGATTATTTTATTTTAAAATGGGATATGCAGTGTTAATAATTTTTAAAACTATATATTTGATTATTTGATTATTTTGTGAATAATTATTGTTATTTTACGTTTAACTATAGTTTTCTACGTAAATATTATCTCAAAACTTATTATTTTGGATAATTAATTTATGTTATTTAACATACTACTTTGAATGATAATATTTTCATAATATTATATTTAATGCATTATTGTTTTAATGTTATTATTATTCTTAATATATTATATTATTTTATGTGTTAGGTACAACAATATTAGGGTTTAATATTATTTTAATTTATGTGTATGAATATATATACATATATATATATATATATCTATATGTGTGTGTGTGTGATATAAATATGTGGTCTACAATTTAAGTTGTCTATTATATTATTATTTAATAAAGTTTTATTAAATTATATTATAAGGTATATATATATACACACACACACACACATTCATTCATAAACACAAAAACATATATGTATATATATACATACAAACCAACCCGAACCACCAAGATCCTCCACTTGTCACCGATGTTCTCCTTCCATCAGAGTGCCTCACCAGCATCCAGCTACACCTCCACCTCTAGCCAGCTGCTCCACCGCCCTCCTCCTCCTTCCTCGATGCCGGCAGCAGCTTGTGCAACAAAGTGACCAAAACTTGAGCTTTCCAGCATCCCTCCTTCATCCGGCCACCATTCTTCGTGATTCTGGTGTCCCTGAGCTCCTCAAGTTCCGGTGAAGTCAATCCTAAGCTTGGTTTGAGCTCTCAATGGTCCATTTGTGAGTTTTTCCTCGGTTTGGTTTTTGAGCTTTAGAGTTTTATAATTTTTTTAGGTTGATTTTGGTTGATTCAAGAAAAATCCTTTAACAAATGTTGATCTTGGTTACTTAAGCTTCATGAATATCTTTTTGTTTGAATTTTTGGAATTTATTTTAATTTTTATGAATTTTTGAATATTTTATTATTATTTAATTAATTTTCGTAAATTAATTTATTTAATTATAAAATTGGTTGATTTGATTTTATTATGAGTTGATATTAATTTTAGTGTTGAGAAATTAATTTTTGGGATTTTTATATAATTTTTAATAATATTTAGTTTATGTAAATATTGGATTTTTGGATTATATTTGAGTTTTTGTTGAAATTATTGGTTAATTAAGTGTATTTATTGATTTTAATGCATAATATGTTGAGAAAATAATTTTTGTGTAATTATATAATTTTTATTGAATTTTTGTATGTTTTTAGCATTTTATGTGAATTTTTATATATTAGGGGTATTTTGGAAATTTGGTGATAATTTTAGTTAAATATTAAGTTTAATTGGCTTTAATAATTATTTGAGGTATAAAAATGATTTTTACAAATTATTTACTATTTTTAACTAATTAATACTATTTTTCAAAAATTATTTTCAAATTATATATAATATACTATTTTTGTAAATAAATGGATTTTTATTAATTTTTAATATGTTTTTGGGCTAATTAAGTAATTTGGATTTATAAAATGAATTTTTATTAATATTTGTGTAATTATTGAGAAAATGAATTTTTAATAATATTATATTATTAATTAGGGTTTTTAAGTAATTATTGGCAAAATAATTATTTTTGGCGTTTTAATGTTAAATATAATGTATTTTGATATTTTGAAGGTAATTATGATATTTATTGATTTTTTATATATATATTTTATTGTATTATTGTGTTTGTGGTGAATTGTGGACCTCGGTTAGGGGAAATTGTAGTTTGGGATCCCGATCAAGGAGTTGTGAGAATTTTGGTTTGAAGTATATTTTTCTTGCAGGACTGACTCTACTTTTTAAGTAGAGAGATGTCCATTTTACAGAGGAGGTTTTGCTGAATTTTCGGTAGAATTCTCATAAAATGTGACATCGGGTCTAATTCCAATTATCTGTCTGTGTTAGTAATCCTAGATCGAGTCTTTAGAAGTTAAGTTAGAATTATTCTGATGTTCGTGTTATTATTTTATTGTTAGTTGCGCTAAGACCGAGGTCTAATAGACCATATCCGTCGGACCCGTCTCGAGGAGCGCACACCTGTGAGTTATTATACTATATATATATGTATTGCATTTAGGATGCATGATTTAGGATTTTTTTTTTCATTTTCATTAAATGTTTTTTTAAAGTAATTTAATTTATAATATGATCAGGTTTGTGTTTAATATATTTTAGGATATATACATATGTTTTAAATGTACATTTATTCATAATTGTTTACTTAAATGATTAGTATACTTTAGGTATATTTTTAGTATATTTTAGGTTTATTCCTAAATAATTGCATGTCATACTATTGATTTATACTTAAGTTGTTTTAAGTATATATTTTTTTGGTATATTTTTTATATATTTCCAAATAAATGCATGTTTTATTATTGATTTAAACTTAACATGTCATTGATATATTTAGGGTTTATTTTTTATATATGCATGCTAGATAATTAGGTTATTTTGGTATATTTTTGGATATATGTCAAACCTAAATGCATGTTTTAGTACATATACATGTTTTAAATGAATATTTATGCATAATTGTTTTATTAAATGATTTGTGTGCTTAGGGTATATCTTTAGTATATTTAGGTATATTTTTAAGTAAATGCATGTTATATTATTGAAACACACTTAAGTTATTTTAAATTATATTAATGGTTTATCTTTAGTATATTTCATGTTTTATTTGACATATATATACCTGAAATATACTTGGTTTATTTTAGGTATATTTCTGGTATATATATGGTTTATTTTACTATTATGAATGTTATTCTACATTATTTATTTTCCGTATAAATGATTTATTATAAATGAAGGATATCAATAGAACATGCTACATAGTGGGCAGTACTAGGACCGTATATGTACTAGTGCGATAGATCATAGTTGAATGAGAATTAATTATGATGATTATAATTGATTTGATTGATTTGATTAAGATTAATGGTATGATTGAGAGTGTGATTACCAGAGCTCGGTTGACCAAGTGTCTCGGGGCCAATCACATTGATAGTCAAACTGCTAGAGCTCGATTGACTTAGTGTCTCGGGGCCAGTCTATTGTCCATAATGGAATAAGTGATCTATTTGGATTTAAGTGAGCCTAGTGATGTTATGGTTGATTGAGGTTGCAATTAATAGGGTTCTATTTGATCCTTCATATGTTAAAATAAATGACTTTTGCATGTATTTTATTTATAAAAGCAGAGTTTGGCATTTGTGTGAAATGCGTGTACATACACACACACACACACACACACACACACACACACACACACACACACACACACATACACATATATATATATATATATATATATATATATATATATATATATATATATATATATATATATGAATGCCTGACTGGGTATGATTTAGATTGCATGTATATATAGTATAATAATTCACTCAATGAGGTTTGACCCCTTCAATTATTTTTTTTAAGGAGATCCTATATCGTCAAACCATAGTAGTAGAGTTCCTCACCGATGTTCTTTTGTCCCGGCTATTTTATGTAAATGTATATTTTAAACGCTAATTTGTATTCTAGAAACTGCAGTAGTAGTGTTATTGTATCAGAAGAGTTTTGTTTTGTTTTGATACTTTATACTATGTGAGACGTATTTGAACACTGTTTGAATACATATTTATTTAAGGAAGGATATTGAGTATCCCTTTTTATATATATTGATACAAAAAATTTTAATTCTGTCATACTTTTTATTTATTTATTGCATGATTTTATTTTCTGAGGCTTGCTACGGGTTCTGAATTCGAAAGAATTCCCGTTCCCTAGCGCCGATCATGACTCCTAGTTTTGGGGCGTGACAGTTGTCGAAGCTATAAAACTCATTGCCTATACATCTCACATTACACATCCAACATATTTTAAGATATTTAAGATTTGGAAGAATTCCTAGGCTTGGAATTTGTTTACAATATTAGCAGTTTGCCAATTTCAGCTCCACCAAACTATTTATTGTGAAACTATTAGAACCACTGCTCCGTGGAACTTTCATATTCATTACCCATACTATAAATTTTACACCCTCATAGCTCAGAATCTTTATGCTCTCTATGTTTAGGTGAGGCTGGAGCCCTTCCAACACTTATTCATTATTGCTAAGGCTGTTACTTTCTTGACTAAAAATACTCTAAACAAATTCTAGGGCTGTTATTCTCTTTTTCTCTTATAAATATGCTTTCTTTGACTCTTCCTTATCTCTAACCTTCTTGAGATTCCTTATGCTTAATTCCCCTCCTAGTTCCTTTAACCATTGTAATTCCTCAATGATACCTCCCTTATCACTACCCACAACAAACAATGGTAACCTTTCAAGACTAGTTAGCCTCCCTAATCCACTTGGCATCTGTTATGCTTTAAACTCACCAGATTCTTCATTTTCTCTCTAGGAAGCTTATTAAGTCACTTGTGTTGAAGGAATTTCAATGTTTATAGATTGCAAAGCTTGGTGATTGACTTAGGCAATGCTTTGAGTTTAGTCTTAGTGACATTAAGATATCTCAATTGCTTCAACTGACCAATTAAAGATGGTAACTCTTCAATTGCTGCACCTTTCAAGTTTAGACTCCTAAAGTTTTTTAACTTCCACAACTAATTAAACACAACATCCTCCTTTAATAAGAACACATTATGCAATTTATTAGCACCAACTGCTATTAAGTATTTCTTTATAACAAGGCTATCTATATTAACATGGTGAATGCAAGAAAAGTGCTCACTTTATGAACTGCTTTTTGATGTCAAAATTTCAGTCTTCGAAAGAGATATTACAAGATCGTGCACAAGATCATGCATCTTGTAGCTTCTAACTCTCTTATATTTATTCCTTTATACATCTTAACAAATAGAGTTACTAAGTAATGCATTAAAATACCTATTCCCCACATCCTTATTAGATTGATCAAGAAAACCTTTTGCCATCTAGAGTTGAATTAATTCTTCTTTTTTAATTAAAGAATCTTTTGGAAAAATTTAATAGTAAGCAAAATATGGTTTTAAATATGAAGGCAAATGATCAAAACTTAGTTTTAATACAGACTTCACATCCTCAGAAGCATTAAAAACTTTACTATTCATAATTGACAACTGTGTTTCCCTATTTCTATGCAAACCCATTGTTCCACCTAAAACTTTTACAACTAATGGCACTCCTTTGCATTTTTTTTCAATCTATTTTCCAATAGTCTCTAAGTCTAAAGGCATGGATATTCCTGTATATCCATATACCCTTCCCGTGATAATGGATGAACACTCCTTGTCAGACAAGACATTGAAATTATAACTATGCTGAAGAGAAGTCTCCACAATGGATGCCACTTCCTCACTATGAATTATGGCGATAATAGCACTCCCATTGATTTTCAAAACCGTTAACAAACAACTCTTAAAGCCATCCTATTTCTCAAAGTCATCACACCACACATCATCAAGAACAAAAAGGAATTTCTTCCTGTTGAGCTCCTTTTCAAGCTCCCTTCGGATCACATCCTTGTTAGTTAATCCCCATGTGTTCCTATCTAGACATTGCAACATTTCCCCTAAAATTCGTTGGTCATGAAAATTATCAAAAACAAAAATCCACATGTTAACATCAAAAAGCTTTCTTGCCATTATATCTTAACACACTAGTTTAGCTAAGGCCGTCTTACCAAGCCCGCCCATGCCCACAATGGGAACAATGGTAAGAACTTGTTGGTCATAGGACCAACTCAGCAAGTCTATAATTTTAGAGACATCTACATCCTTGCCTACAATTGGATTGTTAAGTACCGAGTCTGTGACTCGATCCAAGTCAATATGTCGGATATTTCCATATCTAGATATGACTATCTAGGGTTGAAAGCTAGTAGCATTCTTAATCTTATCCAATAACTCATTTACTTTCTTAATTTTACAGGCAATTTTTGTATGGAATGCAACTTTTTTATTTGAATTACTGATTTTGGAGAAAGGATTATATCTGCTTATTGATTGGTTTTAGTTCACCGCCTTTCGACATAAATCCTCATAGAATAACTCATTAAGAGCATCTTCAGCTTCATAAGTTGCATCGTTGAGTTGATTCAACCATCAATTCACACTTTTGAGGTTAACCTGTTGTTCTTTAGCAACTTAGAGCATATCACGAACCTCGTCCAGTAAGTCTCTGAGGCGATCCAGGTCATCACCAAGACCCTATAAAAGCTTGAATTCATCAGTCGCAAGAGTAAGCATCCTCGCCATGGTTTTCTCTACCACGAAACTGAGGACAATGTCTGCAATGGTCACTTTGCAGCAAAGGTTAATGATACATAATTTGATTAAGAAAAGTTTGAAAGTAAGAAGAGTTATGACATATATATATATATATATAATGAGAATATTATTTTAAACAAAGTTACTTTTTGACATTATTTTCATGTTTAAATATGTATTATAATTTTGGAAAAGTATGATTTCGATCCCTGTATTGGTACTTTTGATAAAATTACTTAAATTTAAATTTTTTATAGTAACAACGTAAATTCTCATCTTTAGATTAGATTTATAATGACAATTTATTTGTTGTGCTATATGTTATATAAGGAGAAAATTAAAAAATAAATATAAAAAATAATTGGGAGATGAAATTAAAATTCGACATTGTTAGTAAATGAATGAGAAGTTGCACTTTTTCTATAAATTACTCTAACTTTAAAAAAACAAGCTAATTATCTTTTAAATATAATGATAGTTATAATAACTACTAAAAGGATAAGTTGAAAAATTTTTAAGTATTAAAATTTAAAATTTTAGATAAATACCATATTAATATGATAAATTAAAAGTAATTATAATTCAAAATTTTTAAATAATTAATTGTAAAAAAATATTTTGTCTCTAAAATAAAATAATTCCATCTTCATATAATGATATAGAGGAACTATAATATAATTTTATCTTTGTAAGATATAGAGACAAAAGTTAAGTGTCAAAAATGGAGACAACTTTAAATTGTCTCTATATAATATAGAGATGAATTTTGTTATCTACATAGACAAATATCATTATCTCTATTGATAATAAAAAATTTTATAGTGAATGTATTTTTAATTTTATTATAAATAAAAAATAAATAATTTTTAAATAAATTTACAATATTTTTAAAAATAATCAATTTGTTACATTGTTCATAAATTATATATAAAATAATTTATCATTAAAATTTCTCTATTATATCAATATTGTCTCATAAAATAATGATGAAATGAGTTAAAAGCAATTGTTATATCATGCACCCTTGTCCATATTGCAATATAGACCACACATGTGTGAGATGAAAATGCACTTTTTTTTGCAAGTTAAACGTCATTTTTTTGCGTGTTCTTATCTCATGGCTTGAATTAAAAGTTTAATCAAGAAAAACTACATATGATCCTAATCACCTTTATGCATGCAAACTATTTAAGTTTCCATTTATATATATGGCTAAGGAGGAGAAGAAAGTATAGGGTGAGTGTAGACACCCAATTCAATTGGCCTGTGATAGGGGGTGAACTGTGGATACCCTATTTGATCGACCCACAACAGAGCTCAATGATGAGAAATGTGAAGCTTGAATGCAAGAGAGAAACCTAAAATCTTCTTGAAAATGAGCATAAGGGCTTAAAACCCATAAATTCAAGCCCAAAAAGCATTACAAGACGAGCCCAAGTCACCCCAGCCTAGGCCTAGTGCAAGGCAGGCTAGAGAGGCGATGCCTCTATAAAGAGGTGATAGCCTCTATAAAAAAAAGTAATGAGGCAATCGCCTCATCATAGAGGCATCGCCTCTACACATTGCCACTTGCCTCTGCATTAAATGCAAAGGTAACAATGGTGGTTAAGGGCGAGCCCACCTCGATTGGAGTTTAGTCCCTAGTTTGAAAAAGAAAATTTTTGGGAAGAGAAAAAAGCTAAAAATGCAATGATGAAAAGAGGGTAGTAGGGGAATGGGCTAGAGAAGTGATTAAAAAGGAGAGAAGGAGAGAAAAGGAGGAAGGTGGCAAGTTTAGAGGTAGCAACCATTAGTAAAAAAAAAAAAAAGCTTTGAAACAAAAAAATATTTTTAAAGAGGAAGGGGGTGGGAGCCAAAACTCAAGGGGATTCTCTTGAAGAAGAAGGGTAGAAGAGCTTGCTTTCAAGGGAAGTTCAACATATATATCCATTTATGAGGGCCAACTATAATGGAAAATCTCATCCTTCAGTAACTATCTTGACTTCTTCTCAATGATTAAGATATAGATTTGTATAATCCCTTATTTTCTTGCATTACCTCTAGTTTACTTTCTCATTAGTTTGTTTATTCACTTTCTTATATTCATTGCTTATAATATAACATCTCCTTAACATGATTTATTAAGTTTTAAGGGCAGTTGTGCATCTAGCTCACTTACACTAGTTTATTCTTGCTTGAAATAGAAGTTTGCTAGTTTGAGAGTCGCCTGAGCCTGTTGATCAAGTGATCACCTCTTCAGGGAGGCATCACCACATTGTCATGAGGTAATCGCCACTTTGATAGGCCCTTATGTGCTTTCTATTTAGATATTTTACATAGATTATGTATGGATGGAATTTTCATGAATCTTTATTTTATTGTGCTTTATAGTCTACTCCATATGGTCATTTTCATTATTTTGTTTAGGGTTGATGTTTGAATATTCATAATCTCTATTTATATAAATTTGATTTTGTAAATTAGTTTGTTGTTTCTTCCTTTGTGATTTTATATGTCTCGGAAGTTAATATCTTGTGTATTGTAGGGAATTAGAATGATTCTAATTATTCAATTCAATACCTAACCCTTTTCCTTTTTTTATATATTTTTATATAATTTAATACTTGTTTATTTTTTTATTTCTAATTTATTTTCTATTTATTATGCTTTCATTTGAGTAAAAATTTGTAATCCTTAATCCCTTTCCTCATTTAATTTGAATGTATTATTGTAAATTATTATTTTTCATTTTATTTGTGGTGAATGTTGGGACCAAATACATGAAAGAAGCTAATATGCAAACTTGGGCTTAATTATAAAATGAGACAATTATTCGAAAGAAATTGCAATTCAAGTGGTAATAAATAAATCATTGAATAATTAAAAGTGATAAATTACAAAACACAAATGGAGGCCAACCGCAAGGTTAGATGGGCATTCCAAAACCATACCTAGTTTTTGAACCCAATCTCTGATGATAGCTTATGGGAACCTCTATGGAATCCAGTTGCTGAATAAATGTGTCCTAGCTTTTATCTAGGTGGCGACTCCATCTCTAACTAGGCTTTATAACCTATTTCGTATTTCCTAGTGGGCCTTAAGCCCACACAGTGCTGTGGTCACCAAACACTTGGGCGCACACTAAACCCCACTGCCTACAGTGGCAACTCCACCAGAGATAGAGAAACTGATTCCAAGTGCATTGTAATTTATCATTCTTAATTATTCTCTCATTTCTTTTGCATTTCTATTGCATTCATGACACGTTTGCACACAATGAGCACTCAGTCCTAAATTAACCTGATAATAGTTAATATTTTCTACCAACATTTCACTCAAACCAAGTGGTGGAATATTTGGTTATTATCACTCATGACATGTACTTATCCACGTCTTATTGACCCTTGAGTGGGGAGACATATAAGGATGTATATCATTATGGGAGTCGAAGCCTACTACCAATAACTCAAGCTCATGTAGTGACCTAGCAATTTCCCTTAGGAATTTTCTGATTACATGTGTTTTATGCCCTTTAATGAATCTTTAAAATAAAACTTGAGCCCATTGGAAACGGTCCTTGTCAAGATGGGCTCTTTATGCCTATTTTTAGCCCATTATTAAATGAATGTTGTCGAAATGGGCCTTTCGTGCCCATTTTGGACCATTAAAAATGGATCTTGATAAGGTAAAGCTTTGACGTCATTCTTGGCCCATTAAAGATGGACTTTGGATTTATTTAGAGGATCTATTACTTGTTCATTCCATTCTAAGAGTTAACTTGCATATATCGGTTTTGTTATCCCCTATTCATAATAAAAACCCAGACAAAAAATCCTAGGATAGGATACTCACCATTGAATACATGTGTAGGAGAAATAAGGGTGGAGGTCATCATTTTTAAAGCAGCGAATTTTATCTCTATGATATGTATTAAGTATGCTTGTTCATTTTCTTATTTTTTTTTAATAATAAAATGAATTTGCATATCATGCATACATATTATGTATAATTCTGACATGTGGTCTTACAGCAGTATAGATCCTTTAAGCTCATACGAGTGGGTCCGGTCCAATTCTAGTCATTTAGTTAAAAATTCAGAAGCAAAAATGGCAAGCAATTTTAATCCTGAGGTCTTAAAGCACAGTTGAAAGAAGAGGTATTTACTAAAACCTAGTCTATAATGAGAGAGATTTTGGGGGAAATAACCAAGTTGATCAAGGAAAATCAGCTTACACAGCCAGCTAACCTGATTAATCTTGATGTGGAGATTTTGGTATAAGAAAGAGAAGGAGATGATGTGACACTCTTGGCTTATCCTTCAAACTAAAGGAATGTGAGCCAAGTTGAGAATGTGGAACAATATGATTAGGCCAAGAATATAACCAAGGCCATGATCCAAATGCAGATGATGATGAAGGAGAAGGGCATGGATGCTCCATTGGACTATAGTGATTTGAATCTAGATGAGGAGGATGATCTGTTACCCTGGAAATGCAAATTCCCTGACATGAAACATTATTCTAGAACTAAGGACCCCCATTTGCACCTAAATCAATACATGACTTATATGAAAGCCATATAATTGACTAAAGCCCAGATAGTCAAAAAGTTTCCCATGTCATTGGAGGGTGCAATGATCTATTGGTATTACGCTTTAAAACCACACATCTAGTCTGATTGGAAAGAACTATGCATTGCATTCCTGAAGCAATATGGCCTTAATGTTTAGTTGGAAGTATCTTTGAGGGATCTGCAGAATACCAAACAGAGGTTTAACGAGTCTTCACTGATTATATGAGTCACTAGAGAGGGAAGCTATCTTAAATGAGACACAAGCCTGTTGAGTTAAACCAATTGATGCTAGTAATGGAATAGTGTGTTACGACATTGTCTAAGAAGCTGAGGGATTTAGGAATCAAAAACTTTGAAGAACTACATAGATTTAGGGTCTAGAAATAGTCAAATTTGGCCTAGGAAAAGAGGTTCTTTGTGGGAAGATCTATGGGTAAGGATGGAGTCAGCTCAAGCAGTAATATGCAAATAAATACCATTAGGCAACCAAATAGTAGTTTACAGATTAATGCTATTAGGCAACCTCGAAGATTCTCAAATTTAAGGTAGCTTCTATCCAAAGTCCTCAAAAAGCTTATCAAGAAGAACCTATTATGACCTTTATGTTTATAACAACCTTTGCTAGGTGCCAACCCAAAACTTTTTTGCAAATTCCACCAAAACATTAGGCATGACACCAACAGTTGCACTCAATTGAAATATGAAATTCAAGACTTGATCAATGTAAGTAAAATCACTAGCCCTGAGAAAAGAAAGCCAAATACCTAGAATAACCTTTTACTAAATTACTGAAATGTACCACCACCTAACACACCTATATTAATTATGAACACAAGTCTCATATAATAGCAAGTCTTGAACTCTTTTGTTGACACCACCTCTAGCCCACTAAAATTGGAACATAAACCAAAAGACCCAAACCAAAATGAGCATTCCGTAGAACCTACTATGCATGTTTTGGATATCTGGAGCTCTAATTATGAGAATGAGGGGCAAGTTAATTTATGGAATGATGAGGAAAGTATATTAGGCTAGTCTGTAAGGAGGGTTTAGGAGAAAAGAGAAGAAGCGAAGACTACTGAGCCTAAACTAGTAAATATAAAGAGATCAAAGAAAGGGGAAGAAATGAAGAGAGATAAGGAAACCATCTATAGCGTTTGGGAGCTACTTATGCATTCCAGACAACACCAGGAAGCACTAGTTCTAACTCTGGACCAGAAAAATATTCCTACAAGTTATACTCCTGAGCATATGGTTAATTCATTAATAGAAACCCCTTAAGGCACCATAAATTTTCTGATGACGATTTACCCTTGGAAGGGAGGGATCACCATAAAGCCTTATTCATTAAGGTTGAGGTAAAAGAAAAAATGACATGTTATGTTATGGTGGATAACAATTCTACCATTAATGTCTATCCATTGAAGATTTTGCTGAAGCTGGGGTTTACCATGGAAAACTTAAAACCTTCTGAGGTAATCATTAGGGCTTATGATAATACTAAGAGGCCTATTAAGGGGACGCTTAGAGCTTTGGTTAGGATATGACCTATCGAGACCTGGGTTGGCTTGCATGTAATTGATATTCCTATAACCTTTGTTATTCTCTTAGGAAGGCCATGGTTTCATCCTTTGGGTGGTATGCCCTCCACTGTCTATCAAAAGAATAAGTTTCCATATAAAGGCGAGGTTGTACAGAAACTGAAGCCGCTGTGGCTACTCTAAAGTTAGCTCCCAAAGAGATCCTTATAAGTTTTGAGGTTTGCATAATTTATAAAGATGAGATAGATGAGAAGGTTTTGAATACGATGTGCAATATGAAATTCATGCTTAGCATGGGATTGGGAAAGAACCAAAGTAGACCCTCATAATTTATGGAGTGCAAGGTACCCATTATAAAGCACGAGGCCGGACAAGTGATCTCGGGATTTAAAATCTATAATTTATTATTTTTGAAAGTGAATGCAATGAAGTCTGAGTTTGCTTATTTGTGTGATGTGTTTCCTAATGGTTATTCTATTTGTGATGATTATTTCATGCATATATTTGATATTAATTCCATGTAAACTAAATCATTTAATTTAGGCACAAATGACAACCCTAAATATATATTGCTTGCTTCTAATTTAACCCATGAATTTATTATTATTTTATTATTATTTTCTAATTTTCGTAAATTAATTAAATAAATTGTGATTTTTGGTGTTTATAGTGGTTGAAAATAATTATAGAATTTAATTTATAATTTTTGTGATTTGTGTGTAATTAGTATAATTTTATTTAGGTTAAATGTGTATTTTGTTAAAATTAATTGGTTAATTGAGTATAATTATTAATTTTATTGAATTATATGTTGAGAAAATAATTTTAGAGCAATTATAGAATTTTTAGTGAATTTTTGAGTAATTATAGTATATTATGTGAATTTTTATATACTAGGGGTATTTTGGTAATTTGGTAGTCATTTTAGTCAAATATTAAGTTAAATTGGTTTTAAAAATTATTTGAGGTATAAAAATGATTTTTAAAAATTATTTACTATTTTGAACTAATTAAAACTATTTTTCAAAAATTATTTTCAAATTATATATAATATAATATTTTTGTAAATAAATGGGTTTTTAGTAATTTTTAGTATGTTTTTGGACTAATTGAGTAATTTGGATTTTATAAAATGAATTTTCATTAGTATTGGTGTATTTATCGAGTTATTATCGATTTTTATAATATTTTATTAATATTGGGGTTTTTAAGTAAATATCGGTGAAATAATTATTTTTAGTGTTTAAATATGTAAATTGCTATATTTTGATATATACAGGGTATTTTTGGTATTTATGGAATTTTAATGTATTTTGTGTATATCTTGTGAATTATGAACCTCGGTCGGTGGAATTGAAGTTTGGGAATCCGACTGAGGGGTTAGTGGATATTCTGTATTCAAAGTATATTTTCTTGCAGGACCGGCTCTACTTTTTAAGTAGAGAGATATCCGTTTTATAGAGAAGGTTCTGCTGAATTTTTGATAGAATTATCATAAAACGTGACATTTGGTCAAATTCCTATTCCTTGTCTGTGTCTAGAATTCTAGATCGAGTTTCTAGAAATTAAGTTAGATTTATTTTAATTTCATGTTAATATTTTATTTATTAGTTGCACCAAGACTGAGGCCTAGTGGATCAGGCCTGTCGAACCCGTCTCATGGAGCGCACAACTGTGAGTTGTTATTTTATATATATGTGTATTTAGGTTGCATGTTTTTAGAAATATATGTTTTAATTGTATGAATTATGCATAAATGATTTAATAAATGCTTAAGTATACTTTAGGTATATTTTTGATATATTTTGAATTAAATGCATGTTTTACCTTTGCTTTATACCTAAGTTGTTTTTAAGTATATATATGGTTTATTTTTTGTTTATTTTATAATTGAACTGAATTTATTTGACATATATATACTCGAAATATACTTAGTTTATTTTTGGTATATTTCTAGTATATATATGGTTTATATTACCATTTAAATTAATATCATGCATCATTTATTTTACGAATGTATGAGTTTATTTTAATGAAGGATATCAATAGAACATGCTACCTAGTGGGCAGCACTAGGACCGAGTACGTACTGGTACGACAATAGAATTTAGGTTAAATTACTAACCTATTTATGGATTATGACTTGATTGATTTGATTTGATTAAATGTGAGATGTGATTAAGAGTGTGATTGTTGGAGCTCGGTTGACCAAGTATCTCAAAGCCAATCACACTGACAGTCAGACTGCTAGAGCTCGATTGACTTAGTGTCTCGGGGCCAGTCTACTATCCAAATGGAATAAGTGAGCCTGTATGGCTAGAGTGTTGTCTAAGACTATTTGAGGTTATGATCATTTAGGGTTCTATTTGATCCTTCTTAAACTGATATATTTTCAGTATTATATATATATAAAGTGATTTCAACGTCTGTGTGTATTTTCCTGTATATATATTTATTATATATATTCTATTAAGTGTCTGCATTTGACATTTAGTTATGCATGTATATATATTATAACAATTCACTCAGTGAGGTCTGACTTCCCTCTGTTGATATTTTTCAGGAGAGTCTTCGTCCTCATACCTCAGTAGCAGGCCTGTACGCAGGATTTCTTCCACTCCGGCTTTATTATGTAAACTGCTTACTAGAGTTTATTTTGTGTTCTAGACACTGCAGTAGTTATTGTAGTTAGTTGTATTTATAATATGTATGTATGAGATGTGAATTTCAGAATGTTAAACTAAAAGATTTTATTACATATGAGATGAAATTTATGTTATTAAAATGAGTTGAGAAATTATTATTTTATATTCGAGATTTAATTTTCGCTGCACAAATATTTTATTTATTTTATTATATTGCGTGCTTTTATTTTTAAGGCTTGCTACGGGTTCCGGATTCGAAAGAATTCCCATTCCCTAGCGCCAGTCATGGCCCCCTGTTTTGGGTCGTGACAATAGTGCTCCAAGGAATGACTTCTCCTTGGCCATTTGCAGTTTGGGGAATTGATATTATAGGAAAGATAAGGTTGAGAGTGTCGAACAGTCATTGATACATTGTCGTGGCAATAGACTACTTCTCCAAATGGGTTGAGGCTGAGTCCTATATTACTATTGGCTTGAAGCAAATGTCAAGGTTTATTGAGAAGAATATAATTTATAGATATGGGTTGTCACATCACATTGCTGCTGATAATGGTGTACAATTTTAGGTAGAGATAGCTGCACTATTAAAAGACTACAAAATCAAGCATCACATATCATCTCTATACAGGCCGCAAGCGAATAGGGCAATGGAAGCTGCAAACAAAAATGCGAATAAAATCCTGGCTAAGATGATGGAGAATTATTGGGATTGGGCAAATTACTTGTAGTTTTCATTATAGGGATATAGAACAGTCACCATAACATCAACTGGGGTCACTCCACATTCCTTGGTATATGGATGTGAAGTTGTGTTTCCTATAAAAGTTAAGATCAATCGCTAAGGGTTCTTCTAGAGTCCAAAATCCCCGAGTATCAATGGGTGGAGAGCTAACTGGCATAATTGACACTACTGGATGAGAGGAGAATAAAAGCTATATACCACTCCCAACTATATTAGAAAAGGATAGCCTGGGCTTACAATAAGAAAATCAAGCTAGGAAAAATCAAAAAGGGAGATTTAGTGCTAAAGCTTATAAAGTTAATCATGACCGACCTGCAAGGAAAATTCAAACTGAATTAAGAAGGCCCATATATGGTGAAAAAGTTATTTTCCAAGGGCATTGTTATCTTATTAGACATTAAAGGGAATGAATTTGGAGCCTATTAACCTGTACAATCTCAATAAAGTACTTTATGTAAAAGTCTTACTAGGGAGAAAACCTAAAAAAGAGGTTGTCTAGGTAAAAGTAAAAGACATAAAAATAAAAAATAAAAAGTCCTGTTGGATTAAAAACCTCAAAAAAGATGATCTAGGAAAAAGTTAAAGACAGGTCAAAAGAAGGGAGAGATAAAAATGGTTAATTGGAAAACTTGTAAGGGCAAGCCAACTGGTTTTCCAAAGCAAAATGTGAGATATCTCAAAAGCAAAATGCATATTCATGTTATGCTTAAGTTAAATGGAATATATTGCTTTAATTACTATTAAACATTGCATTAAGTGTCTATTATAAATTGTTTAACTAAAAAGGAAAACTCTATCTAAAAAAAAGAGAAATGATGACCTCATTCATTAACTAATTTTGTTTTCTCCTCTTTTATTGAGCACCCTGAGCACTTGATATTTACAACTCTCTTGTTCTTTTATTTCTAATAAACTCATCTTTTTTTTTCTATTACAATTGAATCCACAACTTGTAATGATCATCGATAGTTTAATCTCTATTGTAGTCTATGTTCCTCTCATTGATCCTGTGAGGCCAAGTAGCCACTAGTTGATCTAGGAAGTTTTAGGGGAGGGGTCATGGCTCAAACTCATGCAATAACTCTAATATTAGTTACTTTTGTCCATATTGGTGGCAAAGGTGAGCAGGGTTATAGAAAGTAGTAAAATAGAGACCAGTGATTAGAATGCAGTAAGTATAAGACTAGATAGTCACTTGCTGCAATCTCTACCATGGACACATCCATTGAATCAGAGTGTCGAGGCATGTCGATAGCCAACCTTGAACATCTTTCAGTATAGGATGTAGCTTTCTAGTTCGAGAATGCTTGGCTCTATAGAGTAAAATGTCTTAGGGAGGTTTAAGTAATCTCAACTTCTTGTGGAGCCATATTTATGAGAAGTAACAGGTGAGTAAAAATGCCAACAAGTTAGAGAACAAAAGTCAGAAAAGAAGACGCTTTCCTCCAACAAAAATGAACTTCTAGAGAATCGCTTGGTCTCAAAAAAAGTTGTCTAGTTTGATGATGGTTTCTACTAGAATAAGAGGGAAAGGGTTGAGCCCTGCTTCCACTTGGTCCAGAATATGGAGGATTTTGAGTTACAATTCCCAGAAAGGGAAACAAGCAAAAATTGAGCATACAAGCATAGGGCCATCATTTGGGGCCAATGAGCTTCTCTCTTATCTATGCCAATGGTAGTTTTAAGGAAGGTTTCCAATGCGATTTCCGGGCCAAGAATGCAGTAAGATAAAGATCGACGTAAAAGATTAAACATTTTATCCATCTGATGCTGAATAGAATAAGGGTCTATAATCACAAGGTTAGGGATTACAAGTGGGCAAGTAGAATCCATATGGAAACCGAGAACAACCTCAAATTCATCTAGTAAAGGGCATAGTTCAATTGTGTTAAACTGAAAGACGTGTTTCTGAGGATCCCAGAATTGGGCTACAACATGAAGAATGGAAAATTGATTCTCCTAGCATGTAATGATATGAAGACCGATAGGTGGAACAACTATAATCTGGCCCATGATTCGTTATTTAAGCTTTTCAATATTGGTTGTAGCAGTTTATGGCTTCTTTCAATCATAATTCAAGCTTGTAGGGGTATTTAAAGAGAGAAAATAAAGGTTTGGGATAGAGATATCTGAAAATAGGTTGAAGGTGAATAGTTAGGATTTTAAAAAAGGAGAAAATTACCAGATGATAAGGCGATTGCCTGATCGAAGAGGTGATTGCCTCTTCAACAGAAAGCCATGAGGCGATCGCCTCTCTAATAATGACAATCGAAAGCTTCTAATGGGAGTATGCAGCCTTGGCCTTAAAAATTAAAACTTAATAGCTTAAATAGGCTTTTGTGCAATTATTGGTGCTAAATTATATATGATAAAAAATATATATAATAAAATTGATTGAAAAAAAAGTTGAATTCTATAAACATTCAGCCAACAAGAGTTAAAAATGAATATCAGAATTAAATAAGTAAAGAGAATTAGTAATAAAAAATAATAGTTCATAGGCCTTAATCTATCAAGCGTCTAACTCAATGCCCTCAGGATCATCCCCTTCTTTGGTGCCATCATCACCCCCATCCTCGTCATCATCATCCTAATTGATTTGAAGGACTTCAATATGGCGCTCGAGGGTGGCAATCCTAGCCTAACTGGCTTCATCATAATCTTGTTCAAACAGACCACAGGTTAGTAAGTCATTGATTATGTGTTATGTGTAATACTTTTTAGGTTGGTTTGATGCATATTTATATTTTTTATTATTTTATTTTTATTAGAATTTTTATTTTATTTTATTATTATTATTATTTTATTTTATTTTTTATTATTTTGGTGTAATTTGTTTTTATTTGAACTTAGCTTTGTGGATTTGAAATTTCTTTTTGAGTTTTCTATTTTATGGTATCAATGTTGTGAATTTATTCTCTGATGCATCTACAGGAAGTAATTGCTCAAGTTTTCATCCTAACTCGGTCGTTGTAAAAGAAGATGAAGCAAATGGAAACTTTATTCATCAAATTATACTGTCCAAGTTTCTTAAGTTTCAGGAGGTACTTTTTTGTATACAACAATCTTATTAAAGGCAATGCACAACTCCATTTCTTTTTGTAATGTAAAAATGGCTTTCTACAGGCTATAATTCAAGAGTTGATAAAGCATGTTCACTTAGAAAAAATTTTCATTTGTGTCTAGTTGGTGATCCTGTAGTTGGCAAAATTCCACTTTTGAAGCACTTGATAGATGCAGCACCTAAGGGAATGTCTACTATTAGGGAAAAAATAATGGAGTTAGTCTAATAGCTATTTTTTGGAAAGATCTAGTTATAGACGAAATTGTCCTAGAAAGGGGTGAGATTCATACTTTTTATATGCTTTTAAACTTGTTTAAATGGATGTAGATTTCATACTTAGACATGTTCAACAGCTGTACATCTTTTTTAAGATCTAGCTGATATAGGTATTTGTGCAATTGATTGTGCAACAATTCATGAAGTTATGGAGCAATAGATTGTCAGCATTGGCAAGATTGGGAGTGCTACACTTTGAATGCAAGAAATATCCTACTTAGGTTTTATCATCATCATCATCATCATCATTATCATTCATCATCATCATCCCCACTATCATCATCTCATCGTCATCATCATCATCATTATCATTTTCTCTCATCATCATCCCTATTCTCATCATCTCAACATCATCATCATCTCATCGTCATCATCATCATCATTATCATTTTCTCTCATCATCATCCCTATTCTCATCATCTCAACATCATCATCATCATCTGTCATCGTCATCCCCATTATCATCATCATCATTGTCGTTGTCATTATCATCATCACCTCTCATAGTCAATATCATCCTCATTGTCATAATCATCATTGTAACAGACTATAATCACAAGCTGAAATGTTACAGTTTGATTGTCAGACTGAAGGGCTCTAATGGTTAGAATTTTACAACTTGAATATCTTATAATCACATGTTGTAATGTTACAGTTTGATTGTCAGACTGAAGGGCTTTGGTAGTCAGAATGTTACAGCTTGAATATCTTTGACAATTTGACTTATAGCTCTACTAATTGATATTGTAGAAGACTTTCTAGCTATTGTAGAAGATTTTCTAGCTATTGTAGAGGACTAAGCCAATATTCTTGTGATGAAAATTACTTATGACAATTATCAATCTAGTATTCTCATAATAGGTCAATCTAACACTTTATTTCTCAAAAAAATACATGTGAGTTGATCTAATATCTCATATTCATGATTAGTAAAACATAATCATCAATCAACACCATACTAGTCTTAATACATTATTATAACTAGAGATAATTTGAATAGAACTCATATTTAATCTAAAATTTTCACTATCAAGGCACATACTTGATGACCTTAGTAAGAATTGACTATTCAAGTAATTATCATAACATAAAATGATAATGAAAAATGAAAAATGTCTCTTTATTAATAAAATGATAAAGTCAAAATGTGGTAATATATGATTGACCTAGTGCATATCACTAACACGAGCATGTAACCCTCAAGTCATAGCATTGAGCATCTAAGCCTCGAGCATCTAAGTCTAGTGACTAAAGTTAGCACCCTTAGGTTGCTTCGATATTATTGAGGTTTGGCACTAAGGTTGTGTTTTTAATGCACTGAGTTATCTAGCACTTGGGCTACGCTTTTAATGCACCAAGCATCAAAACTCCAATGACAGCTGGTTCCACCAAGTTATCTCCATACTAGCGAGTTAATCTCTTACACTAAGTATTTTTATTATAGGTTATGAGCACTCAAATCTAGCTGGCACTTCAATGATGTTCTTATACAATGATTTCAAGACTTGGTACCAAGCTTTATCTTTTTCTGTGACTGAGGCTAGCCACCTTAGCTCACCCTTCCATATCAAATGCAGTGATTCAAGCAATCTCTCCCTAGATAGAAGAATGATGTTTCCATCACCTTACAGACCTAGCTACATTGGTCATAAATATTCGAACATACTTTTAGGGGGGACTCTTGATACCCCATATTAGTATTCTATTCTTATAAGAGTTATATTCCCCCAAAGAGGAGGATTACTTGAATAAGAAGAAAGATTAATAAGGAAGACTATTTCAATTAGGAAGATTACTTTACAAAGGAAGTCTCCTTCTCTCATAAACAAGTCAATCCTACAAGACTAAGGAATCATATTCCTAAAAGGTTTAAGCAATACTTTCTCCTATAAATACATCTTATGACATCTTATGTCATTCATTCTCATATTCTCATTCTCATATTCACTAATCTCTTTATCACTCAACATCATCACATCATCAAGCCCTCACTCCATCATCACATAAGTAATCATCCTTTATCTATATTCTATTCTACATATTTGCCTTATTATATTTTTCTCCATAGGAATACTGACTTAAGATTTAAAGTGTTTATGGGAGAAACCTCACCCCTTCGGCAAGCTCTTCTTGTTAATGCAGGTTTTACAAGTAAATAATCAATCTAGAGTTATCAAATAACATGAAAGATAACTACTAATTTTAATTACATAAAAATTCAAAATAAAGTACAATTATTTATTGACGTAAAAATTTGTTATTATAGATCAGTTTTTTTTTAAAGATTATCAAAATCCAAATTTTTATATATGATTTCAAATTACGATAAGTGACAATTTTTTATTAAAAAATTTGCATGAACTGATAAAAACTATACTCTATTCTGAGATAATTATTCCCAAGTTGCCAAGGGGTGAAGAATTTTTAAAGGTTTTTTCTTTTATTCAATAATGACTTTAAGGTTAAATTGTTCAAGTTTATTAAAAAGGAGTTCCAAGCTTCTGATGATTCTTCTAAAGGAAATTACTAAAAAATTAAAAACAAAATGTTACAACACTATAATAAAAACTGTGAATTCTTCAAGTCAAGAAGCATAATATGATTCAATAGTATTAATTCGCATTAAGCAAATAGAATAGTTATATACAAGTTATAATACATGAGATAACTACATTAGATAACTATACCAATTAAAGGATAAATATAACACAACAAATACATCATGTAGGAAATAAATACTAGGACATTGAGCTGGCTTGACACTCCCCCACAAGCTGACGGTTTATAAGAAGTAGCCAAAGCTTGGAAATGAACTGATGAAAGCTGGAAGGGGTTTCATTATAACTCGAGTTTTTAAATTATTTAGTATAAAGTAGGATATGTAGTGTTAATAATTTTGAAACCATATTTGATTATTTTACTATTTTGTGAATTATCGTTATTATTTACATTTAATTAATATATTTTACGTAATTACATGTCATTAAATTATCATTTCGGGAAATAGTATTTTTTAAACCTTTAATTTAGAGCATTTATATTTTAATATTATTATTTTAATGAATTATATTATTGACCTATATTTTTATGAATAATACATTATTTTTGCATGCATGAATAATATTAGGGTTAATAATTAAATTGTGTATAAATTATATTTTAATTATATGTATATATTGTATTTTATTTGTGTTATATATATATATACACACACACATACACAAATATCAAAAACAAAAACCTTATTTCCTCTCCTTCTTCCTCCCAAAGCTCAACCCACCCTCACTATCACCGTTCGTTTCTGCCATTCTCAGGCCGTCAATGTGCCTCTCGGAGCTTCGTCCCTCTAGCCAGCAGCTCTGCTGCCATTCCCTTCCCTCTTCGGCGCTGGTGGAGCTTGGAGAACCCGTTTTGGCCGAAAGTTGGCCTCTCCATTGTTCCTCACCATTTCAGCCACCAAAATCAATGATTTCGATGCCGTTGGACTCCTGAAACTCCCTAAAGGATGATTCCAAGCTTCCTTTTGTCTGAAAATTCAATTTGGTAAGTGTAGACACCCGATTCAGTCAGCCTGTGTTAGGGGATGAATTAGGGTTGCTCAGTTTGATCGGCCCATTGTCAAGCCCAATGATGAGAATGTGGAACTTGGACATGGGAATGAAGCTTAAATCTCTAGTGGAAAGTGGACTTGAAAACCCAAAACCTGAAAAACCCAAAACCGAGCCCAACTATCCAAATTTGGCCCAAGCCCGCCTGGCCCAACGCAGGCTCGGGCCAAAGGGGCATCGCCTCAGTGTAATGAGGTAATCGCCTCTTTGGCAGCTGCTAAACAGGCGATCGCCTCATCACAAAGGTGATCAGCTCATTGATGAGGCGCTGCCTCTATGGTAGCCCATTTGCAGCTGCAATAATGACAACCAAGTGATGTGGGCCCCACTTTCCAGACCTACTTGTTGCATGAGAAAAAGATTTTTGGGGAAGGAAAAAAGGCTACGAAAGCTCATGATTGGCTAGAATGCTTAGGGGCATGGGAAAGCTAAAGAATAAAAGAGGAAAAAAAAGAGAGAAGGGGAGAGGTTGGTGAAAAAAAGGGAGAGGAGCTCTGGAAAAGAAGAAAAAAAGACAGAGAAAAAGAGAGAAAAAAAACATCCTCAAGGAAGGAAGAGAGGTGGAAGCAAGGGAAAGTCCACATTTTCCTAAGAGAAGAATGAAGAAGCTTGTGTCAAAGGTAAAGATCACGTCCTAGCAAGGATCAAAATCAAAAACATCTCTGAGGGCCTCTCATTTTTGGTAGAAAACTTGCACTGAAACTTGACATGTGCATCATTTTATGAGTTCTTGCCTGTATGACTAAGTTCTTAATACATTTTAGGTTTATCTCTAGTGTGTCTTGCTTGATATCTTACTTTATTGATGGATCTTTTAACACTTTTGCATGTAGTTATAGTTTGATGATTACAGAGTGTGTATATGCATGTTTTGTTACTTAGAGTAGAAGTCTGTACATTTTAAGAGTCGGAGCCAACCTGCTGATTAGGCGACAGGCCTTTGGGGAGTCTTCCTTTTATGTGTGTGTTATATACCTTTTTTTCCTTGGAGTTATAAGGACCCTTGTTGATGAGGCACCGCCTCATCAATGAGGCGATCACCTTATCTCAATGAGATGGCCGCCTTATTGACAGAATTAGCCTGCTTCCTGTTTTATTTTTTTATTAACATTTGTCGTGATGTCTACATTGGCATGTCTTCTTTTGACCTTAAACATGTCTGTATCATTGCATGATGATGTTTAACCTTGATTGCTCGATGCTTTCTTTAGTTCATAATGTAAAGAACCCCTTTTATAGAGACTCTTTGTAAATATCAAAATATGTTTGGTTTATTATTTCATTTTTTTATGAAAGGAAGGACTAATTGTGTGTTGTTCGCAGGAATTACTTGATGATTTCCATCATTGAGTAGTCACCATTGTTAGTTACACCTTGTATATTACTAGTTTTATGTTGTTTATCGATTTACTTTTGGTATATGTTTAGTTTATTTTTTGTATATTATTTTATTATTTTGCCTAAAATCGTTATAATCCTTAATCCCTTTCCCATTTGATTTTGAATGTATGGTTGTAAATTATTATTTATTCTATTATTGTTCAATGTTGGGACTTAAAAGCATGAAATTGGATTAATGTGCAAACTTGGACTTAACTATAAAATTTGGAAAGTAAATGAAGGCAAGTGTAATTTTGAATGTAAATGAGGAAATAATTAAATAATTAAATGGAAATAAAATGCAAAGCACAAATGGAGGCCAACCGCAAGGTTAGGTGAGCATTCAAATGCTCATACCCAATTTCCCAACCCGATCTCTGATGACGGCTTCTGGGAACCTCCTCGGGATCCAGTTGTTATACAGTGTGTCTCGACTTTTATCCGAGTGGCAACTCCATCTCCGAATAGGCCTAAGACCTATCTCATATTTCCTAGTGGGCCTCGAGCCCACACAGTGCCGTGGTCACCAAACACTTAGGCACGTGATAAACCCCGCCGCCTACAGTGGCAACTCCACTGGGGATAGAGAAACTGATTCCAGTGTTTTGCGTTTTATCATCTTTAATTATTTTCTTATTTCTTCCTGTATTTATGCATTCACTACAAATTTTTCACATAATGAGCACTTCAGTCCCGAATTAACCCGATAATAGTCAGTACTTCGCTACCTACGTTTCACTCAAACCTGGTGGTGGAATATTTGATTATTGTCACTCACGACATGTACCAATCTGCATTGTTTGACCCTTGAGTGGGGAGACTTATATGGATGTATATTGTTATGGGAGCCAAAGCCTTTTTACCCAAGACTCAAGCCCATGTAATGTCCTAACAACTATCCTTAGAAATTTTCCCACATGCATGTGTATTATGCCATATAATGGACCCTTTAAATAAATCTCAAGCCCATCAATAAGCAGTCCAAAATAAATTAGGCCCTCGTGTCCAACCAAAGACCATTATAAATAAGCTAGTCAACAAAGGCCTCTCATGCCTACTTATAACCCATTTCAAGTGGGCCTTGATAAGCATGTTTATGGTGCTAAGGATCTTGGCTCATAGAAAGCGGACTTGGGCTTTATTTAAAGGAACCATTACTTGTCTGAATCATTTTGAGAGTTTTCTTGCATACGTCAATTTTATTATCCCTCGCTGATAATTAAAACCCAGGTCAAAAATCCTAGGACAAGATACTCGCCATTGAATACGTGTGTGGGAGGAATAAGGGGGGAGTTTGCACGTTTAAGTTCCATGCTTTTATCTTGTATATCTTTTATGTGTGACCTCTTGTTTCTCAAATTTCTAAATAAAATGGACTTGCATATCATGCATACATGTCATGTATCATTCTAACCTATTGTTTTGTCAACACTATAGATCCTTCAAGCTCAACAGGGTGGGTTCAAGCTAGCTCAGGTCATTTAGTTAGAAATTCAGAATTAGGAATGGCAGGAGGGTTCGATCTAAAAGCATTTGGGGCATGGTGGAAAGAGGAAGTAATGACAGAAACCCAGGCTATGATGAGGGAAATGATGGGGGAGATTACTAAGCTTATCAGAGAGAGTCAGCCAATACAGCCACCCAATGCACCGCCAATCGATCCGATGGATCTCGATGAGGAAATACCGATTAGAGGAAGGGAAGAAGATGATGTGACAGTGTTGACCAATCCAATGAATCAAAGAAATTTCATCCCAGCCAAGGATGTGGGTCAGACTGAGTGGGCTAAGAATATGACCAGAGTGATGAATCAGATGCAGGTGATGATAAAGGAAAAGGGTATGGTCGCTCCTTTAGATTACGATCTGAATCTGGAAAAGGGTGATGAACCGCTACCTCATAAGTTTAAATTCCCAAACATGAAGAAGTATATTGGTGCCAAGGATCCCTATTTGCATTTGAAGTAATATATAACATACATGAAGGCTACTGAGCTAACTGAGAGCCAAATTGTCAAGCAGCTCCCTATTTCATTGGAGGGAGTGCCGATTCGTTGGTATTACACCTTGGAACTGCATGTTCAGTCAGATTGGAAAGAATTGTGCATTGCTTTTGTCAAGCAATATGGTCTTAACGTTCAACTAGAGGTGTCCTTGAGAGATCTGCAGAATACCAAACAGAACTTTAATGAGCCTTTTACTGATTACCTGACTCGTTGGAGGGGAAAGTTATCCTTGATGAGGCATAGGCCTACTAAGTCCGACCAGTTGGTCCTGGCAATAGAAGGGTGTGTTCCCGTATTGTCTAGGAAATTGAGGGATCTGAGGATCAGGAATTTTGAAGAATTATACAGATTTGGGGTCTAGAAAGAATCAGATTTTGCTCAAGAGAAGAAATTCTTTGGAAGAGGATCTGGCGGCAAAGAGGGGGACAGCTTGAGTAGTAACGTTCAGATTCATGCTATTCAACCACTGAGCAGCAATGTACAAGTCAGTGCAGTTAGACAGCCTCGAAGATTTTCAAATCTGGGACGTCCTATGTCCAAAGTCCTCGATAAGCTTATTGAGAAGAACCTGTTGTGACCTTTACCTTCATAACAACCTTTGCCTGGAGCCAACCCAAAGCTTTTTTATAAATTTCAGCAGACCATCGGGCATGACACAGATAGTTGTGCCCGGTTAAAGCATGAAATCCAAGATTTAATAAACTTAGGCAAAATTATCGACCCTAAAAAAAGAAAACCAAACACCCAAACCAACCCATTACCCAATTATCAAAATGTACCACCTCCTAACCCACCCATCCTTATGGTCAACTCTGGCCTAACAGAAGAGCAAGTCCTAAACTCCTTCATTGATGTCTGTCACAGTTCTCAACAAACCAAACTTGGAAACCTAAAACAAAGCAAACAACCTATGGAGTTATAGGTACGAGTCTTGGACATATGGAGTCCGATGATGAAAGCAGAGAATGAGATGACCTATGGGGAAACGAGGGGAGTGAGCCAAGTCAGCCTGTGAGGAAAGTCGAAGAAAAGAAAGGGGAACCTGGGGTTATCGGGTCTGAACTTGAAAAGGCAGAATGTACAGCAAAGGGAAAGGAGATAGAACAAAGCAAAGAGACCATTGCCAGTGTTTGGGAGTTACTCATGCATTCCAGGGATCACAGGGAAGCCCTGATCCTGACACTAGATCATAGAAAGATTTCTACTAATTCCACACCAGAACAGATGGTCCAGTCACTAATGGAAACTCCTCAAGGAATGATAACATTTTCCAATGATGATTTGCCTTTAGAAGGGAGGGATCACCACAAAGCTCTATTTATCAAAGCTGAGGTAAAAGGGAAGATGACCTGCTATGTGATGGTTGATAACGGTTCTGCCATCAATGTGTGTCCATTGAAGATTCTGCCAAAGCTAGGGTTGATGGTAGCTAACATAAAGCCTTCTGAAGTAGTTATCAAGGCTTATGATGACACCAAGAGATCTATGGAAGGAACTTTCAGGGCATTGGTTAAAACAGGACCTATAGAAGTCTGGGTTGACTTGCATGTGATTGATATCCCAGTAACATTTTCCATTTTATTAGGGAGGCCATGGTTTCACCCTCTGGGTGGCGTTCCATCCACTGTTCATCAAAAGATTAAGTTTCCACATGAAGGGAGAGTTATCACCATCTCAGTTGAAACTAAAGTTGCCATAGCCGCACTGAAGTTGACCCCTAAGGAGATTTCCCTTAGCCCTAGTTTTGAAGTATGTGTGATCTATGAGGATGAGATGGATGAAAAGGTTCTGAGAATGATGTGCAATATGAAATTTTTGCCTAGTATGGGATTAGGGAAGAATCAAAGTGGACCTTCAGAGTTTGTGGGAAACAAAGTACCTATTTTGAAGCATGGGTTAGGGTTCAAAGAGGTTGATGAAGCTGGGAAAGAGATGGGTATGTCAGACCAGTCTAAGGAAAATGAGAAGGAAACCATGGCTAGAAAGAAGACTCTTTAGGAAATCTTTGTAAAGGAAGGCACTGGACACCCATATAGCGGGGCTCTAGAACCTCTCCTAGTGGCTAGGGAAGTTATCCTGAGGTTTGAGATTTTTGCTAAATTTGTGAACAAAATCAGGGAAGTTACTGTCGAAAAGGCCCCTACTGAGGAGCTGGTACTGGTTGAAGAGGAGTTTCAAGAATATGAAGCTACTTTGGAGCAGAAAGGCATTGATGATCAAAGCAAAGAATTCGATTTTGAGACCTACATCCTCAATTCTATCATAGATACCTTTTATAATGACTTTGATGTTTCCCTTGCTTCTCTATTTGAAACTGACGATCTTTTCTTTTCAAAAGTAAATGTAATGAAATTTGAATTTGCTTATTTGTGTGATGTGTTTCCTAATGGTTATTCTGTTTGTGATGATCATTTCATGCATATGTTTGACATTAATTCCACACAAATTGAACCATTTAATTTAGGCACAAACGATAACCCTAAAAATATATTGTTTGCTTCTGGTTTAACTCATGGTGACAAAGGAAAAATGAAGGAAATCTTAAAAAAGAGACAGAAAGTATTTGCTTGGGGTTGCGAAGACATGCCTGGAATTGATAAGGAAATCTCAGAACACAGGATCCCCACATACCCTTACATAGCGCCTATAAATTAGAAGCAAAGAAGGTTAAGGCCAGAATGGGCTCTCTTGGTTAAGGAAGAAGTCGAAAAGCAGCTGAAGGAAAAATTCTTAGAAGTGGTAGAGGACACTCAGTGGTTAGCAAATATAGTTCCAGTTCCTAAGAAGGATGGAAGGGTCAAAGTGTGTGTGGACTATTGAGATTTGAATAAAGCCTGCCCCAAAAATGACTTCCCGCTACCGCATATCGATACATTAATTGATAGTGCAGCTTCTAATGCAATGTACTCTTTTATGGATGGATTTTCGGGATCCAATCAGATCATGATGGCAGTAATAGATAGATTGAAGACGTCTTTCATCACCGAATGGGGCGTGTACTGTTACCAAGTGATGCCTTTCGGGTTGAAGAATGTAGGGGCCACTTATTAGAGGATGGCGACTGCCTTGTTTCACGACATGATCCATAAAGAGGTAGAAGTGTATATGGATGATATAATGGTGAAATCTGCAACTAGGGAAGGGCATTTTAAAGCACTAGACAAGTTTCTGGCTAGAGCAAAAAAGTATAATCTTAGTCTGAACCTGAAGAAGTGTGTTTTTGGGGTTACATCTAGCAAACTGTTGGGACACATTGTCAGCCAGAAAGGAATAGAGGTCGACCCAAATAAGATCAGAGCAATCAGGGATATGCCAACACCAAAGAATGAAAAAGAGGTCCGAGGGTTTTTGGGGCGTTTACAGTATATCAATAGGTTTATAGCCAAGTTAATGGCCATCTGTAATCCCATATTTAAGCTTCTAAAGAAAGACCAACTTGTTGTGTGGGAAGAAAGATGTCAATAAGCTTTTGAAACTATCAAGGATTATCTGATGAATCCCCCTGTCTTACAGCCATTGAGACTGGGTAAAGCCTTGATCCTATATCAAGTAATTGAAAAGGATGCAATAGGGGCAATGTTAGCACAGGAAGGTGGAAGGAAGATAGAACATGTTGTATATTACCTGAGTAAAAAGCTTCTGCCCTATGAAGCTACTTATAGTTTAGTGGAGAAAACTTGTTTAGTAATGATTTGGGCAACGAAAAAGCTCTGACACTACTTCCAGTCTTACAAAGTGCGGGCAGTTTCTAAACATGATCCCCTCAAATACCTCCAACAGACCTCATCTCTTACAGGAAAATTCGCTAGGTGGCTCGTTTTGCTCATAGAATTTGACATAGAGTATATGGCCAAAAAGACAGTGAAAGAAAGAGCAATAGCAGACTTCTTGGCACAAAACCCGATGGATGATGACCAAGAATGGAAGTTGGAGTTCCCCGACGAGCATCTAGGGGCGATAGAGATACAAGGCTGGGAGATGTATTTTGATGGAGCTGTCAACAACAAAGGGGCCGGAATAGGGGTAATCTTGGTTACGCCAAAAGGAGAAATGATCCCGATGGCAAAAAGACTCAAGTTTGAATCAACCAATAACCAGCAGAATACGAAGCCTGCATCTTTGGTTTAGAAGCACTGCGTAGCGTGGGGGCAGAAAATGTTATTGTCTATGGGGATTCCATGCTAGTTATAAAATAAGCCACTAAGGAATAGGAGATAAAAGAAGACAGATTATGGCTGTACTAGGAATACTTGACCACCATCCTGTGCTCCTTCACTCAGTGTAAATTTGTCCATTTGCCAAGGGAAGGAAACCAGGTAGCTAACGCCCTAGCCACACTGGCCTCCATGTGGGAAAGTGGGAAACAACCAGAGGCTAGGCCCTTAATTCTCATAAAGTCTTGAGCCCCCTGTTATGAAGAGTTAAGAGTAATGCCAGTTGACACCATTGAGAAACCTTGGTTCTATGATTTGCAAAGGTATCTAGAAAATTGGCAATTTTTGGATGATGTTGATAAGAAAGAAAGGATATCCCTGTAAATATTATCTCGATAGTTCATAAGCCACAATGGGATGTTATACAAAAGAATGCTAACCGAGGTACACCTCAGGTGCATTAATAAGGATGAAGGCCAAAAGCTTATGGAAGCAATTCATGAAGGGGTGTATGGGCCACACATGAATAGGACTATCTTGGAAAAGAAAATAGCCCACCAGGGGTACTTTTGGCTCACCATGGAAGTAGATTATGTTGGATTTGTGAAGAAATGTCATAATTGCCAAACATATGGTGATGTTAGCCACCTACCGTCTATGGAGCTTCAAGGAATGACTTCTCCTTAGCCATTTACTGTATGGGGGATTGATATCATAGGGGAGGTGAGGCCAAAAGCAACTAATGGCCATCGGTATATCATTGTGGCTATCGACTACTTCTCTAAATGGGTTGAGGCTGAATCCTATGCTACCATGGGGTCAAAGCAGATGTCAAAGTTCATCGAAAAGAACATAATCTGTAGGTATGAATTGTCGTACCACATAGTTACAGACAATGGCATTCAATTTTGGGCAGAAATGGCCATATTATTGAAAGATTATAAGATTGAGCACCACAGGTCATCTCCGTATAGGCCACAGGCAAACGGGGTGGTAAAAGCAGCAAATAAGAATGTAAAAAAGATCTTGGCCAAGATGCTGGAAAATTACCGAGATTAGGCCGATTACTTACAATTCACATTTTGGGGGTACAGAATTATGACTAGAACTTCGACAGGAGCCACTCCGTACTCTTTGGTTTATGGGTGTGAGGCGGTTTTACCGGTAGAGGTTGAGATAAGGTCATTAAGAGTCCTTTTGGAATATAAACTCCCTGAGTATCAATGGGTCGAAATTCGGTTGGCTCAGTTGACATTGCTGGATGAAAAGAGGATGAAGGCCATGTATCATTCTCAGATGTATCATAAAAGAATAGTCTGTGCCTACAATAAGAAAATCAAGCAAAGCAAAATCAGAGAAGGGGATTTGGTGCTGAAACTTACAAGATCAATCATGACCGACCCTCGAGGAAAGTTTAAGCCCAACTGGGAGGGACCGTATCTAGTAAAGAAGTTATTTTTAAAAGGCACTGCCATTTTGTTTGACATAAAGGGAAACAAGTTCAAAGAACCCATCAACTTAGACAAGCTCAATAAATACTTTCTGTAAAAAGTCTCATTAGGGAGAAAACCTCGAAAAGAGGCTGTCTAGGAAAAAGTTAGAGACTAAAAAGAAAAAAAAAGAAAAGAAAAAGTCCTATTGGACTGAAAACCTCAAAAGAGGTGGTCCAGGAAAAAGTTAAGGACATGTAAAAGGAGAGAGAGAGGTGCAAAATGATTAGTCAGAAAACTTGAAGGGCAAGCCAACTAATAACATGAGATGTACCAGAAGTGAAGTGTATATGTTTTTTTATGCTTAAATGAAATGAAATAGATTGCTTTAATTATCGTTAAACATTGCATAATGTGTCCATTACAAGTCATTTAACTAGTACAAAAGGGAAATTACTTCTAATAAAAGGAAAATGACGACTTCATTTCATGAGCTAATTTTGTCTTCTCTTCTTTTGTTGCCTACCCTATGAACTTAACATTTGTAACTAGTACAAAAGGGAAATTACTTCTAACAAAAGGGGAAATGACGACTTCATTTCATGAGCTAATTTTCTCTTCTCTTCTTTTGTTGCCTACCCTAGTAAAAAAGGGAAATTACTTCTAACAAAAGGGGAAATAACGACTTCATTTCATGAGCTAATTTTGTCTTCTCTTCTTTTGTTGCCTATCCTATGAACTTAACATTTGTAACTCTCTTGTCCTTTTGTATTTAATAAACCCGTCTCTTTCTATCTGTTGCAAAAAAAACCCACGCTTTGTAATGATCATCGGTAGTCTAATCACCGTCGTAGCTTAAATTTCTATCGATGACTCTTTGAGGCCAAGTTGCCACCAGGTGGTCCAGGAAATTTTGAGAGAGTGGCCCTGGCTCAAACATATGAACAGGCTCCATAATCAGTTGTTTATGACCATATTGGCAACAGAGGCGGGCTGGATTATAAAAGGTGGCAAAATGGAGACTGGCAACCGAGATGCAATATATATAAGACCGAATGGTTACATGCTGCAATCCCCACTAGGGGCACATCCAGCGGATCAATGAATCAGGAAATTTTGACAGCCAGCCATGAATGTCTGCAGGGATGGGATGTAGTTTTCTTGTTCGATAATGCTTGGCCTGGTAACATCAGATGTCTTGAGGAGGTTCGATTAGGCCCAACTTTTCATAAAACCACATTTGTGGGATTGCAAATGATTAGATATAGATAGTATGATAGTTGAAAGTTAAGGAAGGGACAACAAGAAATTACTTCCAACAGGAATGGACTCCTTGAGAATCATCGTGTCTTCGTGAAGTCATCCAATCTGATGATAGTTTCTGCTAAGACGAGAGGGAAGGGATTAAACCCTGACTCCACTTGATTGAAGATGGAAAGAATCTTCGTATCACAATGCCCTAAGGGAGAGACCAGCAGAAATTGAGTATACAAACAGAGAGCTAACATATGGGGCCAGTAAGTTTCTTCTTTATCCACATTCATGGTGACCTCGAGGAAGGACTCTAGTTTGATTTCCAAGTCGGAGATACAATGAAAAGAAGACCGAGGTGGAAGGTTGAACATACGCACCATTTGTTGCTGAATGGAGTGAGAATTCGAGTTTTCAAGGACAGGAATCATAAGCCGACAAGCAGAGCCCATATGATGGCCAAGAATTGCCTCAAATTCTTCCAGCAGGGGATATATTTCTATTATGTTGAATTGAATAACATGTTTATGGGGATCCTAAAATTGAACCATGGCATGGAGAAAAGGGAAATTGATTCTCCTAGTGTGGAGTGATTTGAAGATTAGAAGGTGAAACGGCTCTAACATGGCCCAAGATTTGTTGTCTAAACCTTTCAAAATTGATTGTAGGGGCCTCAGACTTTATTTTGTCACATTTGTGGCTTTTCAAAGGTTCCTAAAGAGAGAAACATGAGGTTAGGGACAAAGGGAACTTGAGAATTAGGTCAAACACAAGAATGTGAGTTTTAATAGTGGTAGGACCTCCTGCTGCTAAGCCGGTCGCCTCATCGATGAGTTGATCGCCTCATCAATAAAGCGCCACCTCAGCAGCAAGAGGTGATTACCTCTTCACCAGAGACTAATGAGGCGATCGCCTCATCAACAGTATGGGCCATTTGTGCTTCTTCGAATAACACAGTCTAAAAAGGTGCTATCATAATATAGTGGGACAGTTACGTATGCAAACAGTGAAATCAACTCACATATGATGAAATGAGAAAAGAAAAACAAGTAGATTTAATCAAGAAAAATGATGAATTATGCAAGCATTCTATCCATAAAATCAAAAACCAAAATTTTGTGTTCACTGTTCGAAGACTACATAAGTTTTAACCCCAAAACATCAAGCATCTGATCCAGTACCCTTGGGGTTAGCCTCTCCTCCAGCACCGCTGCCACTCTTGTTGTCATCCTCGTCATCCTCATCAATCTGGAACACATCAATGTGATGCTCAAGAGTGGCGATCCTCACCCTGCTAGCCTCATCCCGATCCTATTCAGACAAATTGTAGGTTAGTAAACCATGCAAGCATGCATACATGTAGAAAATAAAGAGGTTCTTACCCTCCACTGCTGGGTGATCTCCAGCATATAGTCTTTCTAGGCCTCTATCATGCGATACATATACAAGCCCTGCTCCAACGGAATCTGCATTATTGAAATAAATGTTGGAACTAACATTTGGTTTAAGAATTATAATGTAAGTAGGTCAACCTACATGAGTAGCACCACCAGGGGTGCATGCAGGGGTTAGGTCCTCGTCCAAAGTCAAGAACTGACATGAAAACTCTCCAGGAGGAACCCAACATTAAGCTAAAGGGTTAGGGACATGAATGAAGCTACCTAAGACAAACTTAGAACCGAAGGCTGTAGTTGGCTTGGCTTCCTCGCCAGCCGTAGAAGTCTCCTCCCTGCCTGAATCTAGTCGACGCCTCAAGGGCTCTTTCTCTCGCACTCGGGACCTAACTGGGGCCACAGGCCTAGCAAGTGCAACTTGAAGATAAAAATAGGGGGGAACATGTTAAGAATGTAGTCAATTTGTAAGGAAAGGGAAGTCGACAGTGATATACCTGAGAGGTAGAAGTGGCCTGGAAAGGGACCGTCAGTAGAAGGTGGGTGCAGATGAACTCTACATACCAGCTCTCCACATGAACTGTGTGATCCACAGCTAGTGAGCCCGCAATAGCCTGAGAGAGGTCGTCGCCCTCCAGCTCATGAGCCCAGAGCATACTGTCAGGAGGAGACCTGGGGACCCGCCTAACTCTAATACCTGCCCTCCAGTTCAGGACCCCGCTCTCCCAAATACCAGGCTCGATATCTAGGGCCACAGAGGAGTACCCTCTTCTGAGCTAAGGGCCTGGAGCGAGTCATCTCAATGGTCCAAGTGTCCTCAGGCCCCCACAAGTCGTTCTGGATCTGAAAAAAAGAGAGAGACATCAATATGTAAGTAAATTGAATACAAATAATTTGCTAATAAGTAGGTTTGTGCTTTGTAGGTACCGCATCCTGTGTCAGAGAGTTCAAGTGCTGCCTGTGGATGTGAACTCACGCAAGGTTCCTCTTCACAATGCGGCTGGCGCCCTACCTACAGAGGGACGGGAAGTGATCCCCTACTCATGTAACACCCACAAGTAGCTCTAGCTCCAGAGCCCAGACCTGGAAAAAAAAAGGAGAAGTTGAGAAAAATGATGTAAGTAATGGAGGACAGAATAAGATAAAGGAAAAAAGGATCATGATGCACTAGAACTACATGCCAAAAGCCGCAGAATCTCCTAGCCCCTCGGACCACATCGTCCATGCTCCGGTACAAGTATGCCAGGGCGCAGCTACCCCAATCGAATGTGGGAATCTAGCCAAGATCCTGAAGGGCTGGTAGGAACATCAGTTCAATGGAGATGGCAGTGTCAGCAAAGAAGGTGGTACCAAGCAGGTAGAGCAAAAAAGCCCTCACCACCTGGTCAATCTCACAGGGAAAGATCATCGTTGCGGCCCGATCTTGGGTGTAGAAACTCCCGATCGAGTCCAACTTAAGGGTATGAGTCTCCTTCATGTCAGGAGTCATCCCTAAAAGTCGCTCGATATATGCAGCCTTATTCGGATACAGCTGGTGTAGACTCGCATCATAGGAAACAGGGTCCCTGGCGCAGGCAATCCCCATGATGGCAGCAAATGATACAAGGTCTAGAGTGAGCTCACCAAATGGGAGGTGGAAAGTGTGAGTCGTATCAAACCACCTCTCCATCAGGGCATGCAGTGGCTGGTAGTCCATGCACCCCTGCTCAGACGGAAGTGAGAGTACAAAGTCCTTGAACCCTATCTCCTGAATCTGATCCCTTTGCTCATTGGTCAAGTCGCTATAGAAGACCCAGGCTCCATGGAAATTCCTAGCACCCTTGAATGTCTGAGCATAATGCTGTAAATAAAGAGATAGGGAAGTAAAATTTATGCATGTTGCAGCTTTAGGGAGAAATTCAAAATAAATGTACATGTAAATAGCGCAGTTCACTTTGTTGATAAAGTGATCGCCTCATTGAAGAAGCGATCGCCTCTGTGAAGGGGCGACAGGCAATCGCCTCTGTGAAGGGATCGTCTCATCGATGAGGTGATCGCCTCATCAATGAGATGATCACCTCATCGATGAGGCGATCGCCTCTGTGAGGTGTAGATGAGGACAATTCTTAATTTTTAATGATTTAAACACAAATTTCACATTCTATTTGATTAAATAAGGTCCTAAAACCATAATTATGCAAGATTAATCACTAACCCAATATAATTTTGTAGGAAATTTCAGGGTACTAACCTCTCCTAATGCAGAGGAGCAAATGTGGTACCATAGATCTGCCAATAGAGGAATCGAGTCCCCATGGGTTAATCCCAGACTCCTAGAGGCGCTAATAGGAGGCAGAATATGATCCCACTCAGGCACAGGTGGTGTTCTATCGTTCTCCATCGATTGAAAAGTAAGGAGAGATGCAAGGAGTACAGGAAATGTAGGGGGAGGAAAGAGAAAGAAAGAAAGGTGACAAAAGGTAAAAGAGAGTAAGGACATAAGAAAAAAGAGACATATTTTTATAGCAAGCAAGAGCATAGGGTTTTCCCTAAAAAAATTGATGAGATGAAAATTACTATTGTATGATAAGAAGGCAGAATTCGAAGGTGGAGATTTCTAAAGTGAAGTTTCGGAAGTTGGGCCAAGAAAACCCACACCATCCAAGGAAAGGGCACTGTTAGGGTTTGAATCCCCGAAGCTTAAAAAGAGAGGGCTGTTCGGGTTTGAATCCCCGAAGCTCAAAAAGAGAGGGATGTTCGGGTTTGATCCCCGAAGCTTAAAGAAAGAGTTGTTCGGGTTTGAATCCCCAAAGCTCAAAGAAAGGGTTGTTCGGGTTTGAATCCTCAAAGCTTAAGGACTTAGATGACTATTCAGGTAGTATCCCCGAAGTCAAAAGTGAAGGACAACTGGGCCAGGAAAACCCGAAAGTCTGTGTCCCCGGAGAAGTGATAATCGGACCAGGAAAATCTGAAAACCACATCCCTAGTGATGATCGGGCTAGGAAAACCCAAAAATTGAGTCTCAGTGTTGTGTGGGTTGGGCCAGGAAAACCCAAAAATCATGTTTCAGGTGACGGATGGTTGGGACAGGAAAACCCATAAGTCTATATCCCCAACGAGGCGATAATCGATCCAGGAAAACTCGAGGTTGACGGTTTCCAAATCTCTTTATCAAATATTAATGAGTGACTGATTGGGCAAGGAAAACCCGAGGATCACGGTAACGTTTCAGAATTGAAGGATTCATCTCTTGGGTGAAACCTGAGAGTCAGGTATGTTGCTCATCTTAATGTTTGTTTGTTGTTTCGCATGAGATTTTTCAAAAAATGGTCATTGCATGCATTTGATTTTTAAAAAAAAATAAGGGGGCAAACTATAGACACCCGATTCGGTCAGCCCGTGTTAGGGGATGAATTAGGGTTGCTCAGTTTAACCGGCCTGTTGTCAAGCCCAATGATGAGAATGTGGAACTTGGACATAGGAATGAAGCCTGAATCTCTAGTGGAAAGTGCACTTGAAAACCCAAAGCTTGAAAAACCCAAAACCGAGCCCAACTATCCAAATTTGGCCCAAGCCCGCCTGGCCCAATGCAGGCCCGGGCCAAAGGGGCATCGCCTCTTTGGCAGCTGCTAATTAGGCGATCACCTCATCACAGAGGTGATCGCCTCATTGATGAGGCACCACCTCTATGGCAGCCCACTTATAGCTGCATTTAATGCAGTTGCAATCATGACGACCAAGTGGTGCGGGCCTCACTTTCCAGACCTGCTTCTTGCGTGAGAAAAAGATTTTTGGGGAAGGAAAAAAGGCTATGAAAGCTCATGATGGGCTAGAAGGCTTAGGGGCATGGGAAAGCTAAGGAATAAAAGAGGAAAAAAGAGAGAGAAGGGGAGAGGTTGGTGAAAAAAAGGGAGAGGAGCTCCGAAAAAGAAGAAAAAAAGACAGAGAGAAAAAATTGTCCTCAAGGAAGAAGGAGAGGTGGAAGCAAGGGAAAGTCCACATTTTCCTAAGAGAATAAGAGAGAAGCTTATGTCAAAGGTAGAGATCACGTATTAGCAAGGATCACAATCAAAAATATCTCTGAGGGCCTCTCATTTTTGGTAGAAAACTTGCACTTAAACTTAACATGTGCATAATTTTATGAGTTCTTGCCTGTGTAACTAATTTCTTAGTACATTTTAAGTTTATCTCTAGTGTGTCTTGCTTGATATCTCACTTTATTGATGGATCTTTGAACACTTTTGCATGTAGTTGTAGTTTGATGATTACAAAGTCTGTATATGCATGTTTGTTACTTAGAGTAGAAGTTTGTACATTTTGAGAGTCAGAACGGACCTGCTGATTAGGCAACACCTCATCTCAATGAGGCAATCACCTCATCAATGAGGCAATCGCCCCATTGACAGGCCTTTAGGGAGTCTTCCTTTTGTGTGTGTGTTATATACCTTTTTTGCCTCAGAGTTATAAGGACCCCTATTGATGAGGCGCCGCCTCATCAATGAGGCGATCACCTCATCTCAATGAGGCGATCACCTCATCAATGAGACGACCGCCTCATTGACAAAATTAGCCTGCTTCCTATTTTGTTTTTTTTATTAACGTTTGTTGTGAAGTCTGCTTTGGCATGTCTTCTTTTGACCTTAAACATGTCTGTATCATTGCATGATGATGCTTAACCTTGATTGCTTAAAGCTTTCTTTAGTTCATAATATAAAGAACCCCTTTTATAGAGACTCTTTGTAAATATCAAAATATGTTTGGTTTATTATTTCATTTTTTTTTTTTTGTGAAAGGAAGGACTAATTTTGTGTTGTTCGCAGGAAGTACTTGATGATTTCCATCATTGAGTATTCATCATTTTTAGTTAAACCTTGTATATTACTGCTTTTATGTTGTTTATTGGTTTACTTTCGGTATATGTTTAGTTTATTTTCTGTATATTATTCTATTATTTCGCCTAAAAGCGTTATAATCCTTAATCCCTTTCCTATTTGATTTTGAATGTATGGTTGTAAATTATTATTTACTCTATTATTGTTCAATGTTGGGACTTAAAAGCATGAAATTGGATTAATGTGCAAACTTGGACTTAACTATAAAATTTAGAAAGTAAATGAAGGCAAGTGCAATTTTGAACGTAAATGAGGAAATAATTAAATAATTAAATGGTAATAAAATGCAAAACACAAAGGGAAGCCAACCGCAAGGTTGGGTGAGCATTCAAATGCTCATACCCAGTTTCCGAACCCAATCTCTAATGACCACTTCTGGGATCCAATTGCTATACAATGTGTCTCGGCTTTTATCCGGGTGGTGACTCCATCTCCGAATAGGCCTAAGACCTATATTGTATTTCCTAGTGGGCCTCGAGCCCACGCAGTGTCATGGCCGCCAAGCACTTGGGCGCGCGCTAAACCCTGCCGCTTACAGTAAGGTTTTGAGCTTCTTTCCATTTTCGGCCATCTTTGGTTCTTGAATTTTTTTTTCAACTTCATTCTTTGTGATTCAAGCTTAATTCCTTCACAAATATTGTTCCCCTTAGCTTAATCTACCTCTTAGAATTTTTGTGTAATTCTTGGAATTTATTTTGATTTTTGTGAATTTTTTATTATTTTATTATTATTTTATTATTTTCGTAAATTAATTAAATAAATTGTGAAATTGTGATCTTTAGTTTTTTGGTGGTTAATATTAATTTTAGAATTTAATTTATAATTTTTGTGATTTTTGTGTAACTTTTATAATTATATTTAGTTTATGTCAATTTTGGAAATTTAGGTTAAATATATATTTTGTTAGAAATTATTGATTAATTAGGTGTATTTGTTAATTTTATTGAATTATATATTGAGAAAATAATTTTAGAGTAATTACATAATTTTTATTGAATTTTTGAGTATTTTTAGTATATTATGTGAATTTTTATATCCTAGGGGTATTTTGGTAATTTGGTAGTAATTTTAGTTAAATATTAAGTTTAATTGGTTTTAATAATTATTTGAGGTATAAAAATGATTTTTACAAATTATTTTCTATTTTTAACTAATTAATACTATTTTTCAAAAATTATTTTCAAATTATATATAATATACTATTTTTGTAAATAAATGGGTTTTTAGTAATTTTTAATATGTTTTTGGATTAATTGAGAAATTTGGATTTATAAAATGAATTTTTATTAATATTGGTGTATTTATCAAGAAATATCGATTTTTATTAATATTATATTATTATTATGGTTTTTAAGTAATTACGGGTAAAATAATAACTTTTAATGTTTAAATATTTAAACTGCTGTGTTTTGGTATTAAAAAGGGCATTTTCGGTATTTATTGAATTTTAATATATTTTTTGTATTTTATTGTGCATTGTGGACCTCGGTCGATGGAACTGCAGTTTGAGGTCCGACCAAGGAGTTTTGTGAATTCTATTCGAAGTGTATTTTCTTGCAGGACCGGCTCTACTTTTAAGTAGAGAGATGTCCCTTTTACAGAGGAGGTTCTGACAAATTTTCAATAGAATTCTCATAAAACATGACATTCGGTCAAATTCCTATTATCTGTCTATATTTAGAATTCTAGATCGAGTCTCTAGAAGTTAAGTTAGAATTATTCTGATTTTTGTGTTATTATTTTATTGTTAATTGCGCCAAGACCGAGGCCTAGTGGAACAGGCCCGTCGGACCCATCTCGAGGAGCGCACAACTGTGAGTTATTATGATATATATGCATTGCTTAGGTTGCATGTTTTAGAATTCTATGTTTTAAATATAAATTTTTCGTAATTGCCTATTTGAATGTTTAAATATATTTAGCTATACTTTTAGTATATATATTCAGTATATTATGACATAAACGCATGTTTTCCTTTTTAATTAAATCTAGCTTCTTTTCAAATATATTATTGGTTTAATTTAATATATTCCATTATTTATTTGAGTTGATTATACATATATATACCTGAAATATACTTAGTTTATTTTAGGTATATTTCTGGTATATATATGGTTTATTTGTTTATTTTAAATTTCATTATGCATCATTTATCTTTCTGAATGTATGTTTTAATATAAATGAATGATATCGATAGAACGTGCTTCCTAGTGGACAGCACTAGGACCGTGTACGTACCGATACGATAGATTAGAGTTAAGTGAAAATTAATTATGATAATTGTGACTTGATTCATTTGATTGATGTGAGATGTGATTAATGGTGTGATTACTAGAGCTCGGTTAACCAAGTGTCTCGGGGCCAATCACACTGACAGTCAGACTGCTGGAGCTCGGCTAACTTAGTGTCTCGAGGCCAGTCTACTGTCTAGTTGGACTGAGTGAATTATTTGAAACTAAGTGGGCATGTATGGCTAAAGCAAGTTCTATTGATATTTGAGGTTGCAAAAATATAGGGTTCTATTTTATCCTTTATAAACTTATGGTTTTCATTATAAAAATGACTTTCCTTTGCATCTGTGTGTATTTTCATGTATATATATTTATTTTATATATATGTATATATACTTTTGAGTTTTTTCATTTGACATTTAGTTATGCGTGTATATATATTATAATAATTCACTCAATGAGGTCTGACTCCCCTCCGTTGATATTTTTACAGGAGAATCTTCATCTTCAGACCTCAACAGTAGACTTGTCCGCTGGATTTCTTCTACTCCAGCTTTATTATGTAAATCGTTTACTTGAGTTTTATTTTGTACTCTAGACACTGCAGTAGTAGTTGTATTTAACTTCGTCGAGATTTATTTTTGTATTTATGCATGTATGAGGATTTTACTTTAGAGTGTTTCTCTAAAGATTGTATTAAAGATTTCTATTTATGATATATATGATGTGATTTTATGTTATTAAAGGAAGATAAGAATTTTATTTTATTATTTGAGATTTAAATTCTACTGAATAAATATTTTATTTATTTTATTTTATTGCATGCTTTTCTTTTAAGGCTTGCTATGGGTTCCAAATTTGAAAGAATTCCCGTTCCCTAGCGTCGGTCATGGCCCCCCTGTTTTGGGTCGTGAAAAAGTTGGTATCAGAGCAGAGTTTTGTGTCAGGGCCTGAGTTGTGTGAGTTGTGGCCCTAGTTTTCAGTGTTGTGTTTTCTTTGAAATTACTGCAGTTACTTAGGTTTGAGTATGTCTTGATAAGTATTCCTTAATTTAGTTTTCTGCATTATCCTCTGTTGTCTGTTTTGTTTGAATCCTTCTATTTTTCTTTTCAGAATGAGGAGGTAAGCACATGTCGCTCCACCGGTCGTTGAGGCCGAGGATGATGAGTCCTTTCAGGATGAGGTTTTACCTCCTGAGCCGCCAGTTAGGCGTAGAGGTCATGGTAGAGGTAAACCTCGAGGAGCGGCAAGTCATCGTAGATAGAGAGAGCTACATGATGAGGAACCTGTAGAGCCAGAGTACGAGGATGTTCCTGTGCCTCTAGTTGCACCGCCTGTTCAGCCTACCTATCAGCAGGGTATGTTTGACCCTGAGGCAGCTCTGTTCTATGCTAGAGTCGGTAGGATCGCGTTTGATGGGACTTCAGACCCTTTAGATTTTCTGCATATGATCGAGATGAGGACTTGGACTGCTCACACTGAGTACCAGCAGATCATGATAGTTGACCTGTCTGTAGAGGGACCAGCCCTAGACTAGTTTATTTAAATGATCCAGCCGTATATGATGACGATGACCTAGGCTCAATTTAGAGAGCGATTTATGAGGAGATTCTACCCAGAGCCACGTCGCATGAGTTACAGACTTAGGTTGACCAGCATTTCCTGAGGGGACAGATCTGTTGAGGATTATACTAGAGAGTTCCTTCGGCTTGGCAAATATGCAAAGGCTTTAATGCGAGACTAGTACTTTACAGTCACTACTTATATTACTGGTTTGGGTTCTGCATTTGCTAGTATGCCTACAGTAGGCCTTACTCGAGTCAGTAATAGAGTTGGCTAAAGAGATTGAGCTGAGGTTAGTCAGGTAAGGAGCTATGCCTGATTATTACCAGTTGGGTGTTCAGTTAGGTGGATTCCAGACTACTCTGTACTTGAGTTTTCATATTGGATCGAGTAGTCAGCAAAGGGGTCTAGCCCAGCAGACTCAGAGCCAGCAACAGTGGGTACATCAAAGCAGTATACATGGCCGTGGAGGTCAGCGTAGACCATTCAGACTTGGGTCAGGTGCTTCGAGTAGCAGCAGTGGTCGTAGTTCTGGGTTAGCTACCAATGTATGTCAGACATGTGGCAGAGTCCATCAGGGACTATGTTACATGGCATAGCTGACATGTTTCAAATGCAGGCATATGGGACATTTTGCCAGATTGTGTCCCTATTATGGGTATCAGCAGCCGCAGATTCCGTGATTCCCTTAGCAGTCGATTGTTAGTGCTGCACCCATTCCTTTTCAGTTGCCTCTAGCCCAGCATCAGAGTTCTACCTAGATTGTTCCCCAATGGGGTCATGGTAGAGGTACCAGAGGAGGTGCTAGAGGTATTGGCCAGGCTTCTACCATCCAGCAGGGAGGTCAAGGACAGGCCAGATTCTTTTATCTCACTCAGCAGGATGCTCAGGCATCTAATGTTGTCATGGCAAGTATTATTTCTATCTGTTACCTAGATGCATGGGTTCTGTTTGATCCGGGTGCCATGCATTCATTCAGTTCTCCTGTATTTGCTTCCAAGTCTTATTAGCAAGCTTCAAGGATGGCTTTTCCTTTGTCTATCACCACTCTTCTAAGTGATTCTTTGGACACCGAAGTTGTTCTTTCTGGTTGTCCAGTTCTTATCAGAGGTAAACAATTATCTACTGATTTGATTCTGTTGAATGTGATGGTGTTCGATGTTATTCTGGGTTTGGATTTATCTTAGCACTATGCCATGGTAGATTGTCGAAGTAAAGAGGTGAGTCTCAGAATTCCTAGTGAAGAAGAATTTAAGTTTATGGGTGATAGGAGTTCAGCACCTCAGAATCTTATTTTTGCTATTACGGCTAAGAAGCTGCTGAGGAAGGGTTGTCAGGGATATTTGGCATTAGTCAGGGATACTTTAGTGGAGAAGTTGTCACTCACAGATGTTCCTATTGCCTATGAGTTTCCTTATGTTTTTCCTGAGGAGTTGCCAAGTTTACCACCTCATAGAGAGATTGAGTTATGTATAGATGTGGTTCCAAGCACTACCCTTATATCTATGCCAACCTACAGAATGGCTCCTACAGAGTTGAAAGAGTTGAAGGAGCAGTTGCAAGAGTTGCTAGATAAGGGTTTTATTAGACCCAGTGTTTCTCCTTGGGGTGCACCAGTCCTGTTTGTGAGGAAGAATGATAGTATCCTAAGACTGTGCATTGATTATAGAGAGCTGAACAAGGTGACAGTGAAGAACAAGTATCCTCTTCCGAGGATAGATGACTTGTTTGATCAGCTACAGGGTGCATAGTTCTTTTCTAAGATTGATTTGAGGTTGGGTTATCATCAGTTGTGGATCAGTGAAGCCGATGTTCCTAAAATGGCATTTCGCACTGGATATGGCCATTATGAGTTTCTGGTGATGTCTTTTGGTTTGACTAACGCACCAGCAGCTTTTATGGACCTGATGAACAGGGAATTCAAACCATATGTGGATCAGTTTATGGTAGTCTTCATTGATGATATACTGGTGTATTCGAGGAGTATAAAGGAACATGTATATCACTTGAGGACTGTACTACAGACACTGAGAGAATAGCAGCTTTATGCTAAATTCTCGAAGTGTAATTTCAGGATGGAGAGTGTTTCATTTCTTGGACATGTGGTGTCTAAAGAAGGTATCCAGGTTGATCCACAAAAGATTGAGGCAATGTCTAAGTGGCCTAGACCTACTTCAGTTATAGAGATTCATAATTTTCTAGGTTTAGACGGGTACTATAAGAGGTTTGTACATTATTTTTTCAAGATTGCAGCTCTTATGACTCGCTTGACTCAAAAGAATGTAAGGTATAAGTGGTCAGAAGCTTGTGAGAACAGTTTTTAGTTACTGAAGGAGAAGTTGACCACAGCTCCAGTTTTGGCTTTGCCTAATGAAGTAGACAAGTTCACAGTGTATTGTGATGCCTCTAGAGTTGGGCTAGGTTGTGTGTTGATGCAGAATGGTAGAGTGATAGCCTATGCTTCGAGGCAATTGAAGAAACATGAACAGAACTATCCTACCCACGACCTAGAGATGGCTGCAATGATCTTTGCTCTCAAGATCTGGAGACATTATTTGTACGTGGTGACTTGTGAGATTTTTACTGATCATAAGAGCCTTAAGTACATTTTCCAGCATATCTGAATCTGAGGCAGAGGAGATGGTTGGAATTATTGAAAGATTATGACTGTGAAATTTTATATCATCTAGGCGAGGCTAATGTGGTAGCATATGCCTTAAGTAGGAAGTCCTTAGGCAGTCTTGCTCACATCAGTGTAGAGAGGAGACCGTTGATCCAAGAGTTACATCTATTAGTGGATCAAGGTCTGATGATGAACATTAGTAGATCTGGCAGACTGCTAGCTCAGTTTAAGGTGCGATCTGTACTGAGAGATAGGATTAAGGCAACTCAGAGCCGAGATCCTATTCTAGAAGAGCTTGTAGAGAATGTCCAAACAAGGAAGTTCACTAATTTCACACTCAATGACGATGGTGTTTTGTGGATCAGTGGTAGATTGTGTGTTCCTGATATGGATAATTTGAGAGAAGAGATCCTTAAGGAAGCACATTCTACAGCTTACAGCGTACATCCATGTGTTACTAAGATGTCCCATAATATCAGAGACTTGTACTGGTAGGACGGACTGAAGAAGGATGTCGCTGATTATATTGCTAAGTGATTGACGTGTCAGTAAGTGAAAGCTGAGCACCATAAGCCTTCTGGGAAGCTTCAGCCTCTTCCTATTCCTAAGTGGAAGTGGGAAAGGATAGCTATGGATTTTATGGTTGGTTTACCTCATTCTAAGGATGGATACGATTCCATCTGGGTGATTGTGGACAGGTTGACCAAGTCTGCACATTTCTTGCATGTGAAAGCCACTTATTCTGTAGCTAGATTGGCAAAGTTGTATATGAAGCATATTGTGTGCCTTCATGGAGTACCTGTGTTTATTGTGTTAAATAAAGGTTCAGTGTTTACCTCTCATTTTTGGAAGAAGTTGCAAGAAGCGATGGGCACTAGGTTAGATTTCAGTACTGCTTTTCATCCTCAGACAGATGGTCAGTCTGAGAGGACGATCCAAACATTAGAAGATATGTTGAGGATGTGTGTTTTGGATTTGGGAGGTATCTGGGATGATCATTTGCCACTTATAGAATTTGCATATAATAACAGCTACCATAACAGTATTGGAATGGCACCATATGAGGCTTTGTACGGAAGGAAGTGTAGATCCCCTCTGAGTTAGGATGAGATTGGTGAGAGAGCTTTGACTGGACTTGAGATGGTTCAGGATACTGCAGAAAAAGTTGATGTGATCAAGAGCATATTAGAGATAGCAGTTAGTAGGCAAAAGAGCTATCCGGATCCTAGGCGCAGAGATGTCAAGTTCCAAGTATGAGACTTTGTTTTTCTGAAGGTGTCTCCGATGAAGGGCGTTATGAGATTTGGAAAGAAGGGTAAGCTAATACCGAGATATATAGGACCGTTCGAGATCCTAGAGAGAGTTGGCACTATTGCATATCGGTTAGCTTTGCCTCTGAGTATGTCTCAAGTGCATCTCTGATGTTTCATATCTCGATGCTGAGGAAGTATGTCTCAGACCCTTCACACATGTTGCAGCCTGACAGTGTTGAAGTAAATGAAGACCTGAAATTCATAGAAGAACCTGTTGTGATCATTGACTATCAAGTTTAACAGTTATGTTCGAAGCAGATTCTGATGGTCAAGGTGTTGTGGCGCAGTAATAAAGTAGAGGAGCATACTTGGGAGACTAAAGCTGAGATGCGAGTTTCTTACTCGTATCTCTTTCCTCCTTGATTTTGTATTTCTTATTCTTTTCTTAGAATTTGAGGACAACTTCTTATAAAGGGGGAAGACTGTTATAACCCGAGTTTTTAAATTATTTTAATATAAAATAGGATATGCAGTGTTAATACTTTTGAAACCATATTTGATTATTTTACTATTTTTTGAATTATTGTTATTATTTACATTTAATTAATATATTTTACGCAATTACATGTCATTAAATTTTCATTTCGGGAAATAGTATTTTATTAAACCTTTAATTTAGAGCATTTATATTTTAATATTATTATTTTAATGAATTATATTATTGACCTAAATTTTTATGAATAATACATTATTTATGCATGCATGAATAATATTAGGGTTAATAATTAAATTGTGTATAAATTATATTTTAATTATGTGTATATATTGTATTTTATTTGTTATATATATACAAATATCAAGAACAAAAACCTTATTTCCTCTCCTTCTTCCTCTCAAAGCTCAACCCACCCTCACCATCACCATCCGTTTCTGCCATTCTCATGCCATTAGTGTGCCTCCCGGAGCTCCGTCCCTCCATCCAGCAGCTCTGCCGCCATTACCTTCCCTCTTTGGCGTCGGTGGAGCTTGGAGAACCCGATTTGGCCGAAAGTGGGCCTCTCCACTATTCCTCACCATTCTAGCCACCAAAATTGATGATTCTGGTGCCGTTGGACTCCTGAAAATCCTTAGAGGATGATTCCAAGCTTCCTTTTGTCTGAAAATTTGATTTGGCAAGGTTTTAAGCTTGTTTCCATTTTCGGCCATATTTGGTTCTTTAATTTTTTTTGGAACTTCATTCTTTGTGATTCAAGCTTAATTCCTTCACAAATATTGTTCCCTTTAGCTTAATCTACCTCTTAGAATTTTTATGTAATTCTTAGAATTTATTTTGATTTTTATGAATTTTTTATTATTTTATTATTTTCGTAAATTAATTAAATAAATTGTGAAATTGTGATGTTTAGTTTTTTGGTGGTTAATATTAATTTTAGAATTTAATTTATAATTTTTGTGATTTTTGTGTAACTTTTATAATTATATTTAGTTTATGTCAATTTTGAAAATTTAGGTTAAATATATATTTTGTTAGTAATTATTGATTAATTAGGTGTATTTGTTAATTTTATTGAATTATATATTGAGAAAATAATTTTAGAGTAATTACATAATTTTTATTGAATTTTTGAGTATTTTTAGCATATTATGTGAATTTTTATATACTAGGGGTATTTTGGTAATTTGGTAGTAATTTTAGTTAAATATTAAGTTTAATTGGTTTCAATAATTATTTGAGGTATAAAAATGATTTTTACAAATTATTTTCTATTTTTAACTAATTAATACTATTTTTCGAAAATTATTTTCAAATTATATATAATATACTATTTTTGTAAATAAATGGGTTTTTAGTAATTTTTAATATGTTTTTGGATTAATTGAGCAATTTGGATTTATAAAATGAATTTTTATTAATATTGGTGTATTTATCGAGAAATATCAATTTTTATTAATATTATATTATTATTATGGTTTTTAAGTAATTACGGGTAAAATAATTACTTTTAATGTTTAAATATTTAAATTGCTATGTTTTGGGATTAAAAAGGGCATTTTCGGTATTTATTGAATTTTAATATATTTTGTGTATTTTATTGTACATTGTGGACCTCGGTCAGTGGGAATTGCAGTTTGAGGTCCGACCGAGGAGTTTTGTGAATTCTATTTGAAGTGTATTTTCTTGCAGGATTGGCTCTACTTTTAAGTAGAGAGATGTCCATTTTACAGAGGAGGTTCTGCAGAATTTTCGATAGAATTCTCATAAAACGTGACATTCGGTCAAATTCCTATTATTTGTCTATGTTTAGAATTCTAAATCGAGTCTCTAGAAGTTAAGTTAGAATTATTCTGATTTTTGTGTTATTATTTTATTGTTAGTTACGCCAAGACCGAGACCTAGTGGACCAAGCTCGTCGGACCCATCTCGAGGAGCACACAACTGTGAGTTATTATGATATATATGTATTGCTTAGATTGCATGTTTTTGAATTCTATGTTTTAAATATAAATTTTTCTTGATTGCCTATTTGAATGTTTAAATATATTTAGCTATACTTTTAGTATATATATTCAGTATATTATGAAATAAATGCATGTTTTTCTTTTTAATTAAATCTAGCTTCTTTTCAAATATATTATTGGTTTAATTTAATATATTCCATGATTTTATTTAAGTTGATTATACGTATATATAACTGAAATATACTTAGTTTATTTTAGGTATATTTCTGGTATATATATGGTTTATTTGTTTATTTTACATGTCATTATGCATCATTTATTTTTCTGAATGTATGTTTTAATATAAATGAATGATATCGATAAAACATGCTTCCTAGTGGGCAGCACTAGGACTGTGTACGTACCGGTGCGATAGATTAGAGTTAAGTGAAAATTAATTGTGGTAATTATGACTTGATTGATTTGATTGATGTGAGATATGATTAATGGTGTGATTACTGGAGCTCGGTTAACCAAGTGTCTCGAGGCCAATCACACTGGCAGTCAGACTACTAGAGCTCGGCTGACTTAGTGTCTCGGGGCCAGTCTACTGTCCAGTTGAACTAAGTGAATTATTTGGAACTAAGTGGGCCTGTATGGCTAAAGCAAGTTCTATTGATATTTGAGGTTGCAAAAATTTAGGGTTCTATTTGATCCTTCATAAACTTATGGTTTTCATTATAAAAATGACTTTCCTTTGCATCTGTGTGTATTTGCCTGTATATATATATATATATATATATATATATATATACTTTTGAGTGTCTGCATTTGACATTTAGTTATGCGTGTATATGTATTATAATGATTCACTCAATGAGGTCTGACTCCCCTCGTTGATATTTTTACAGGAGAGTCTTCATCTTCAAACCTCAGCAGTAGACCTGTTCGCCGGATTTCTTCCGTTCCAGCTTTATTATGTAAATCGCTTACTTGAGTTTTATTTTGTGCTTTAGACACTGCAGTAGTAGTTGTATTTGACTCTGTCGAGATTTTTTTTTGTATTTATGCAAGTGTGAGGATTTTACTTCAGAGTGTTTCTCTAAAGATTGTATTAAAAGATTTCTATTGATGATATATATGATGTGATTTTATATTATTGAAGGAAGTTGAGAATTTTATTTTATTATTTAAGATTTAAATTCTGCTGAATAAATATTTTATTTATTTTATTTTATTGCATGCTTTCTTTTAAGGCTTACTTTGGGTTCCGGATTCGAAAGAATTCTCATTCCCTAGCGCCTGTCATGGCCCCCTGTTTTGGGTCGTGACACTTATTCCGAGATTTCCTTCCTCGGAACACTCAGTTTGTTGAACGGGTGTTCATTTCGTTGGACTGGGACCCAACTTTATAAAAAAAAATAAAAATCAATTTTGATAAATGAACTTTGGAAACACGTCTGAAAGGCTCCAAAACCTCTGAAAGTGGTCCCAAAATAGTCCAACATAACCTGAGGATTAGCACGTATTGCTTAAAAGTGCACGTAACCACCCCTAGGTGTCACGTGCTAAAATTAAGGCTAAATTTGACAAAAAGGACTTCGAAAACATGTTCGAAAGGCCTAAAAACCCGAGGAACCAACCTTGGAAAAGCCCATATAAGCCCCGGATGGAATGCATAATGCATAAAAGTGTGTGTAACCGTGCGTAAAAGTGCATGTAACCATGCGCTAGCACATGACCACATGCCAAGCGCATAATCACATGCACTTCAAGTGGTCACAAGCTTTGTCCTAAGGACACACAAGCCTATACCCCCTATTCCACACATTTTTCACTATAAATAGACACCTCCACATCCTATTTTAAGGGGGAGCAAGTGGAAGAACATACACACTCAAAAATTTGTCTGATTGAAGGCATTGGAAACCCCTTTCCAAATAGTTTTTGCTCTCCCACTATCTTTTTCTTAGGAGATTATACCTCTTTTCCACTAAACCAAGCATCATCTTTTTCAAAGCATGCTTCAAAGGTATAGAAACTAGCATCATTATGTTGTCATTTTGAACCTCTTGATGAGGAAAGCTTGATAATCCCTTAGACTAAAGCTTCAAAACCCACACAAGCTTAGTTGAGTCTAAGGACCACACAATTATTTTAGCATGTTTATTTTATCGCATTGCATTTTATTTTATCATCACTAGCATTTGAAAATACTGTTGTGCTTGTATGATGAGACTGTCAATTTTGCATGCTATATGAATAATCTATGCTTTATTATGCTCATTTCATATCATCATTTTGCATCCTCTAGTTCTGAAACATGAAATCATATTATAAATATCAATAATGTGAAAGTTTATATCCTGGAATAGAGTCATCATGTTTTTGGTCCAGTGATGACATCATGCATCCCCTATATTATCATTATAGCATAAATAATCATTGCAAGCATGCATGATCATCTACATTTCGCTTACTCTTTCAAATGATCGAGTGTCCATTGTTTATCCTATTGTTCATATGATTAAGCAAGCTGTGTGAATGGTCATATTTGCCTTACAAATCCATCATATCTACATTATATTTACTTCTTTGCAATCTTTTTTCCTTTTATATGTATTTTATTAGGAAAGCGATGTAATAATAATATCCTTCAGCTTTATTATCTTCCACTATCTGATGAATTGTTTGAATGCTATACAAATTGTCATTGCCGAAACTATGGTGTTGTGGTAGCTATACATTGAACATCGTATAATGAGAAATAGTTAAAAAGCATATGCGATCCCTCGAACTTGAAAATCTCTATTGGGGGCAATACTCACTGAGTGACCCGATGTTATCCTTTTTCTTTTCTTGATTTTCTAAAAATCGAATGGTGACTCCACAAAATAAAAAAAGCATCTCATTCCTCTCTAGACCAATCATTTGTCCTTATTCGATAAAGTTGCCATGTCCCTAAAAAACAAAAGACCCTCAATTCATCTCGAAACCATTAGATGCAAAATAGAAAAAGGTCGCTCACAATGGCGACTCCACTGGGGACTTCTAAGTAAGAGAGATCAACTCAAAAATGACTATTTCTCATTATGCAATGCTCAATCATATAAAGCCCCTCACTATTGCATTTTCACTACACATCACAAGTGCACCATTGGTCCTTGAAAGCCTCAATAATACTAAATGACATTGCCACCATGATTCCACTTGAGTCATAGGGAGACAAAGATATGGTATTATCACCTTTAGTATTTACTTATGCATTTGTCGAACTCATCTGATCAAAGTCTGTAACCTAAGTCCTAAAAGGGGGCAACTGAGTTATTAAAAGAATGCTAGACTCACTAACTGAAGTTTGTAACCCTAGTCATATGGGGGCATTCTCGCTAAAGGATCCCTTAGCCTTTCATCTTGGCTCAACTCATGTAAATAAATCAATAGTAACATCCACTAGGATTCCACCAAGTTGTGCATGCCATCCCTATCCTAACATTGTCCATCTGACCTTATATTCATAAATTGACATGACTCTCCCAGTGTCCATCATCAAATGATGTCGTAATGTTAATTTTTATAGAACATTTAGGCCCAAGACCACGTGATTCTCATCTACTTAGTGCTAGCCCGAAGGATGGGGAATGATAAGAATCATATACCTCAGCTTGAATACTCTATGTAAACTAACAAATAATGACATCCCTCGATGATGGAACTTATGAGATGTTGTCCATTCATCCTTATCTAATCAAATGAATGGATAAGGAATCCAACTACATTATGGACCTTTATGTCTATAAAATCAAATTGTAAACTATCGAACAATACTTTAGAAAGTGGACTCGAGCTTTATTTAAAGGAACCATTACTTGTCTGAATCATTTTGAGAGTTTTCTTGCATACGTCGATTTTATTATCCCCCGCTGATAATTAAAACCCAGGCCAAAAATCCTAGGACAAGATATTCGCCATTGAATGCTTGTGTGGGAGAAATAAGGGCGGAAGTTTGCACGTTTAAGTTCCATGTTTTGATCTTGTATATCTTTTTGTGTGTGAACTTTTTGTTTCTAAATAAAATGAACTTGCATATCATGCATACACGTCATGCATCATTCTAACCAGCTGTTTTGCAGTGCTATAAATCCTTCAAGCTCAGTAGGGTGGGTCCGAGCTAGTTCAGGTCATTTGGTCAGAAATTCATAATTAGGAATGGCATGAGGGTTCGATCTAGAAGCATTTGGGGCACAGTGGAAAGAAGAAGTAATAACAGAAACCTGGGCTATGATGAGAGAAATGATAGGGGAGATTACTAAGCTTATCAGAGAAAGTCAGCCAACACAACCACCTAATGCACCGCCAATCAATCCAGTCGATCTTGATGAGGAAATACTGATTAGAGGAAGGGAAGAAGATGATGTGACTGTATTGGCCAATCCAGTGAATCAAAGAAATGTCATCCCAGCCGAGGATGTGGGTCAGACCGAGTGGGCTAAGAATATGACCAAAGTGATGAACCAAATGCAGGTGAAGATGAAGGAGAAGGGTATGGTCGCCCCCCTAGATTACGATCTGAATTTGGAAAAAGGTGATGAACCGCTGCCTCATAAGTTTAAATTCCCAGACATGAAGAAGTATATTGGTGCCGAGGATCCCCATTTGCATTTAAAGCAATATGTAACATACATGAAGGCTACTGAGCTAACTGAGAGCCAAATTGTTAAACAGTTCCCTATTTCATTAGAAGGAACGCCGATTCATTGGTATTACACCTTGGAACCGCATGTTCAGTCGGATTGGAAAGAATTATGCATTGCTTTTGTCAAGCAATATGGTCTCAACATTCAACTAGAGGTGTCCCTGAGAGATCTGTAGAATACCAAACAGAACTTTAACGAGCTCTTTGCTGATTACCTGACTCGTTGGAGGGGAAAATTGTCCTTGATGAGGCATAGGCCAGCTGAGTCCGACCAGTTGGTCCTAGCAATAGAAGGGTGTGTTCCCGTATTGTCTAGGAAATTAAGGGCTCTGAGGATCAGGAATTTTGAAGAATTATACAGATTTAGGGTCCAGAAAGAATCAGATTTGGCTCAAGAGAAGAAATTCTTTGAAAGAGGTTTTGGGGGCAAAGAGGGGGCCAGCTCGAGCAGTAACGTTCAGATTCATGCTATTCGACCATCTAGCAGTAATGTACAAGTCGATGCAGTTAGACAGCCCCGGAGATTTTCTAACCTGGGATGTCCTATGTCCAAAGTCTTCGATAAGCTCATTGAGAAGAACCTGCTACGACCTTTACCTTCGCAATAACCCTTGCCTGGACCCAACCCAAAGCTTTCATGTAAATTTTATCAGACCATCGGGCATGACATAGACAGCTGTGCCCGGTTAAAGCATGAAATCCAAGATTTGATAGACTCAGGCAAAATTACCGACCCAAAAAATAGAAAACCAAACACTCAAACCAACCCATTACCCAATTACTGAAATGTACCACCTCCTAACCCATCCATTTTGATGGTCAACTCTAGCTTAATAGAAGAACAAGTCCTAAACTCCTTCATTGATGTCTCTCACAATTCCCAACAGGCCAAGCTTGAAAACTTGAGAACAAGAAAACAACCCACTGAGTTACAGGTACAAGTCTTGGACATATGGAGTTCCGATGATGAAAGCAAAGAACAAGTTGACCTATGGGATAGTGAGGGGTACGGGCCAAGGCATTCTATGAGGAAGGTCAAGGAAAAGAAAGAGAAACCTGGGGTTATCGGGTCTGAATCTGAAAAGGCAAGATGTGCAGCAAAGGGAGAGGAGGTAGGACAAAGCAAAGAGACCATTGGCAGTGTTTAGGAGTTACTCATGCATTCTAGGGATCACAGGGAAGCTCTGGTCCTGGCACTAGATCAGAGAAAGATTTCCAATAATTCCACTCCAGAACAGATGGTCCAGTCATTAACAGAAACTCCTCAAGGAATGATAACATTTTCCAATGATGATCTGCCTCTAGAAGGGAGGGATCACCATAAAGCTCTATTTATTAAAGCCAAAGTAAAAGGGAAGATGACCTGTTGTGTGATGGTTGACAATAGTTCTGCCATCAATGTGTGTCCACTGAAGATTCTGTCCAAACTAGGGTTGACGGTAGCCAACCTAAAGCCTTCTGAGGTGGTTATCAAGGCTTATGATGACACCAAGAGATCTGTGGAGGGAACTTTCAGGGCGTTAGTCAGAACAGGGCCTATAGAAGTCTGGGTTGACCTGTATATGATTGATATCCTGGTAACCTTTGCCATTTACTGGGGAGGCCATGGTTTTACCCCCTGGGTGGTGCTCCATCCATTTTTCATCAAAAGGTTAAGTTTCCACATGAAGGAAGGGTTGTCACCATCTCAGCCAAAACTGAAGTCAACATAGCTGCACTGAAGTTGATCCCTAAGGAGATTTCCCTTAGCCCTAGTTTTGAAGTCTGTGTGATTTATGAAGATGAGATGGATGAAAGGGTTCTGAGAATGATGCGCAATATGAAATTTCTGCCCGGCATGGGATTAGGGAAAAATCAGAGCGGACCTTCAGGATTTGTGGGAAACAAAGTACCTGTTTTGAAGCACGGGTTAGGGTTCAAAGAGGTTGACAAAGTTGGGAAGGAGATGGGTATGTCGGACCGGTCTGAAGAAAAAGAGGAGGAAACCGGGGCTAGAAAGAAGACTCTATGGGAAATCTTTGTAAAGGAAGGCACCGGGCATTCATATAGCGGGACTCCGGACCCTCTTCTGGTGGCTGGGGAAGTTATCCCAGGATTCGAGATTTTTGCTGAATTTATGAACGAAAGTAGGGAAGCTGCTATCGAAAAGGCCCCTATTGAGGAATTGGTATTGGTTGAAGAGGAGTCTAAAGAGGATGAAGCTACTTCGGAGCAGAAGGGCATTAATGATCAGAACAAAGACCTAGACTTTGAGACCTACATCCTCAATTCCATCATAGATACCTTTTATAATGACTATGATGTTTCTCTTGCTTCTCTGTTTGAGACTGACGACCTTTTCTTTTCAAAAGTGAATGCAATGAAATCTGAATTTGCTTATTTGTGTGATGTGTTCCCTAATGGTTATTCTGTTTGTGATGATCATTTCATGCATATGTTTGACATTAATTCCACGCAAACTAAATCATTTAATTTAGGCACAGACGATAATCCTAAAAATATATTGTTTGCTTCTGGTTTAACTCATGGTGAGAGAGGAAAAATGGAAGAAATCTTAAAAAAGAGATAGAAAGTATTTGCTTGGGGTTATAAAGACATGCCCAGAATCGACAGGGAGATCTCAGAACATAGAATCCCCACATACCCTCATATAGCGCCAATAAAGCATAAGCAAAGGAGGTTAAGGCCATAATGGGCTCTCTTAGTTCAGAAGAAAGTCAAAAAGCAGTTGAAGGCAAAGTTTTTAGAAGTGGTAGAGGACACTCAATGGTTAGCAAATATAGTTCCAGTTCCTAAGAAGGATGGAAGGGTCAGAGTGTGTGTGGACTACCGAGATTTGAATAAAGCCTACCCTAAGGATGACTTCCCCCTACCGCATATCGATACATTGATTGATAATGCAGCTTCCAATGCAATGTACTCTTTTATGGATGGATTTTCGGGATACAATCAGATCATGATGGCAGTAATGGATAGATTGAAGACATCATTCATAACCGAATGGGGCATATACTATTACCAAGTGACGCCCTTTGGGTTGAAGAATACAGGGGCCACTTATCAGAGGATGGTGACTGCCTTACTGCATGACATGATTCATAAAGAGGTCGAAGTGTATGTGGATGATATGATGGTGAAATCTGCAACCAGTGAAGGGCATTTTGAAGCACTGAAAAAGTTTCTGGCTAGAGCAGAAAAGTATAATCTCAGACTGAACCCAAAGAAGTGTGTTTTTGGGGTCACATCTGGAAAACTGTTGGGACACATTGTCAGCCAAAAAGGAATATAGATGGTTCCAGATAAGATAAGAGCAATTAGGGATATGCCTGCACCAAAGAATGAAAAAGAGGTCTGAGGGTTTCTGGGGCGTTTACAGTATATCAACAGATTCATAGCCAAACTAACAACCATCTGCAACCCTATCTTTAAGCTTCTGAAGAAAGACCAACCTGTTGTGTGGAATGAGAGGTGTCAACAGGCTTTTGAAACCATCAAGGATTATCTGATGAATCCCCCTGTCTTACAACCACCGAGACTAGGTAAAGTCTTAATCCTGTATCTGGTAATTGAAAAAAATGCAATAAGGGCAATGCTAGCACAGGAAGGTGAAGGGAAGACAGAGCATGTTGTATATTACCTGAGTAAAAAGCTTCTACCCTATGAAGCTACTTATAGTTTAGTAGAGAAAACTTGTCTAGCAGTGATTTGGGCAACGAGGAAGCTCCGACACTACTTCCAGTCTTATAAAGTGCAAGCAGTTTCCAAACATGATCCCCTCAGGTACCTCCAACAAACCCCGTCCCTTATAGGAAAATTGGCTAGGTGGCTTGTGTTGCTCACAGAATTTGATATAGAGTATGTGGCCAAAAAGACAGTAAAAGGAAGAGCAGTAGCAAATTTCTTGGAGCAAAGCCTGGTGGGGGATGCCCAAGAGTGGAAGCTGGAATTCCCTAACAAGCATTTAGGGGCGATAGAGATACAAGACTGGGAAATGTACTTTGATGAAGCTGTCAATAACAAGGGGGCTGAGATAGGAGTAATTTTGGTTACGCCAGAAGGAGAAATGATCCTGATGGCAAAAAGGCTCGAATTTGAAGCAACCAATAACCAAGCAGAATATGAAGCCTACATCTTTGGCTTAGAAGCATTGCGTAGTGCAGGGGTAAAAAATGTCACTGTCTATGGGGATTCCATGCTAGTTATAAAAAAAGCCACCAAAGAATGGGAGATAAAAGAAGACGGATTATGGCTGTACTACGAATACTTGACTACCATCCTGTGCTCCTTCACACAGTGTAAATTCGTCCATTTGCCAAGGGAAGGAAACCAGGTAGCTGAAGCCCTAGCCACACTGGCCTCCATGTGGGAAAGTGGGAAACAACCAGAGGCCAGACCCCTAATTCTCATAAAGTCTCGAGTCCCCTGTTACGAAGAGGTGAGAGTAACGCCAGTTGATGCCACTGAGAAACCTTGGTTCTATGATTTACAAAGGTATCTAGGAACTGGGAAATTTTCGGTTGATGCTAATAAGAAAGAAAGGATATCCCTGCAAATATTGTCTCAACAGTTCATAAGCCACGATGGTATGTTACACAAAAGAATGCCAGTCGGGGAACACCTCAGGTGCGTCGACAAGGATGAAGGTCGGAAGCTTATGGAAGCAATTCATGAAGGGGTGTGTGGACCACACATTAATGGGGCTGTCTTGGCAAAAAAAAATAGCCCGCCAAGGGTACTTCTGGCTCACCATGGAAGCAGATTGTGTTGGATTTGTGAAGAAATGTCACAATTGCCAAACATATGGTGATGTTAGCTACCTACAGTCTATGGTGCTTCAAGGAATGACTTCTCCTTGGTCGTTTACTGTATGGGGAATTGACATCATAGGGGAGGTAAGGCCAAAAGCAACTAATGGCCATCGGTACATCATTGTGGCCATCGACTACTTCTCTAAGTGGGTTGAGGCTGAATCTTATACTACCGTGGGGGGGAGGCAGATGTCGAGGCTCATTGAAAATAACATAATCTGCAGATATGGTCTGCCACACCACGTAGTTACAGACAATGGTGTTCAGTTTCGAGCAGAGATGGCCACACTACTAAAGGACTATAAGATTAAGCACCATAGATCATCTCCATATAGGCTATAGGCAAATGGGGCGGTGGAAGTAGCAAATACGAATGTAAAAAAGATCTTGGCCAAAATGCTAGAAAATTACCAAGATTGGGCTGATTACTTACAATTTGCATTATGGGGGTACGGAACCACTGCTAGAACTTCACCAGGGGTCACTCCATACTCCTTAGTTTACGGGTGTGAGGCAGTTTTGCCCGTAGAGGTCGAGATAAGGTCATTGAGAGTCCTTCTGGAGTCTAAACTCCCCGAGTATTAGTGGGTCGAAAGTCGATTGGCTCAGTTGAGATTGTTGGATGAAAAGAGGATGAAGGCTATGTATCATTCTCAGCTATATCAAAAGAGAATAGCCCGTGCCTATAATATGAAGATTAAGCCAGGCAAGATTCGAGAGCGGGATCTGGTGTTGAAACCTACAAGATCAATCATGACCGATCCTTAAGGACAGTTTAAGCTTAATTGGGAGGGACCATATCTAGTAAAGAAGTTGTTTTTGAAAGGCGCTGCCATTTTGTCTGACGTGGAGGGAAACGAGTTCAAAGAACCCATCAACCTAGACAAGCTCAAGAAATACTTTCTGTGAAAAGTCTCGCTAAGGAGAAAACCTCGAAAAGAGGCTATCTAGGAAAAAGTTAGAGACTAAAAAAAAAAAAAGGAAGTCCTGCTGGACTGAAAACCTCGAAAGAGGCGATTAAGGCAAAAGTTAAGGACATGTAAAAGGGAAGGAGAGGCACAAAATGGTTAGTTGGAAAACTTGCAAGGGCAAGCCAACTAATAACATGAGATGTACCAGAAGCGAAATGTATATACGTTTTGCGCTTAAATGAAATGAAATGGATTGCTTTAATTGTCTTTAAACATTGTGTAATGTGTCCATTACAAGCCGTTTAACTAGTATAAAAGGGAAATTACTTCTAACAAAAAGGAAAACAATGACTTCATTCCATGAGCTAGTTTTATTTTCTCTTCTTTTATTGCCTACCCTGTGAACTTAACATTTTTAATTCTCTTGTCCTTTTATATTTAATAAATTCATCTCTTTCTATCTGTTGCAAGCAAACCCACGCTTTGTAATGATCATCGGTGGTTTGATCACCGTCGTAGCTTAAATTTCTTTTGATGGCTCTTCGAGGCCAAGTTGCCACTAGGTGGTCCAACAAATTTTGAGAAAGCGGCCCTAGCTCGAACTCACGAACAGGCTCCATAATCAGTTATTTATGACCGTATTGGCGATAGAGGCAGGCTGGATTGTAGAAAGTGGCAAAATGGAGACCGGCAGTTGGGACACAATATGTATAAGATCAAAGGGTCACATGCTGCAACCCCCACCAGGGGCACATCTAGCAGATCAGTGTATCAGGGAATGTTGATAGCCAGCCATAAATGTCTGCAGGGATGGGATGTAGTTTCCTTGTTCGATAATGCTTAGCTTGGTAATGCCTAATGTCTTGGGGAGGTTCGATCAAGCCCAGATTTTTATAAAACCACATCTGCAGGATTGTAAATGTTTAGGTACAGGTAGTATTGGCAGTTGGAAGTAGAGGAGGGGCAACGGGAAACTCACCTCTAGTAGGAAGGGGCTTCCTAAGAATTGTCGCATCCTTGTGAAGTCATCCAACCCAATGATGGTTTCTGCTAAGATGAGAGGGAAGGGGTTGAGCCCTGCATCCACTTGATTGAGGATGGAAAGGATCTTCATATCGCAGTACCCTGAGGGGGAAACCAGCAGAAATTGAGCATACAAACAGAGAGCTAACATGCGAGGCCAGTAAGTTTCCCCTTTGTCCACATTCATAATGACTTCGAGGAGGGACTCTAATTTGATTTCTGAGCCGGAGATACAGTGGAAGGAAGACCAGGGTAGAAGATTGAACATACGCGCCATTTGTTGCTGAATGGAGCGAGAATCAGGGTTTTTAAGAGCAGGGATCGCAAGTCGGCAAGCGAAATCTGTATGATGGCTGAGAATTGCCTCGAATTCCTTTGGTAGGGGACATATTTCTATTGTGTTGAGCCAAAAAACGTGTTTATGGGGATCCTAAAATTGAACCATGGCATGGAGAAAAGGGAAATTGATTCTTCTAGTGTGGAGTGATTTAAAGACCGCGAGATGAAACGGCTCTAACCCGGCCTAAGATTTATTGTCCAGACCTTTCAAGATCAACTGTAAGGGCCTCAGACTTTTTTCCATCATGTTTGTGAGCTTTCAGAGGCACCTAGAGAGAGAAACAAGAGGTTAGGGACAGAGGGAACTCGAGAATTAGGTCAAACTCAGGAATGGGGGTTTTTATAGGGGCAGGACTTCCTGTTGCTGAGGCATTCGCCTCTTCGATGAGCCGATCACCTCATCAATGAGGCACCACCTCAGTAAGAAGAGGCGATCGCCTCTTTACCAGGGACCAATGAGGCGATCGCCTCATTAGCAATATGAGTCATTTGTGCTTATTCGAATCACACAGTCTAAACAGGTGGGACAGTTACATATGCAAATAGTGAAATTAACTCATATACGAAGAAATGAGAAAAGCAATATAAGTAGATTTAATCAAGGAAAATGTTGAATTATGCAAGCATTCTGTTCATAAAAATCAAAAACTGAAATTTTGTGTTCACTATTCGAAGACTACACAAGTTTTAACCACGGTACATCAAGCATCCAATCCAATATCCTCGGGGTCAGTCTCTCCTCTCGCACCGCTGCCACTCCTGTCTTCGTCCTCATTGTCCTTATCAATCTGATGCTCGAGAGTGGCAATCCTCACCCTGCTAGCCTCATCCCGATCCTATTCAGACAAATCACAGGTTAGTAAACCATGCAAGCATGCATACATGTAGAAAATAAAGAGGTTCTTACCCTCCACAGCTAGGTGACCTCCAGCATGTAGTCTCTCTAGGCCTCTATCATGTGATACATATATAGGCCCTGCTCTAGCGGAATCTGCATTATTGAAATAAATGTTGGAACTAACATTTGGTTTGAGAATTATAGAGAAAGCAGGTCAGGAAAAGAACATACGTGTGTAGCACCACCAGGGGTGCATGCAGGGGTCAAGTCCTCGTCCAAGGTCAAGAACTGGCGCGATAACTCTCTAGGGGGAACCCAACATCGAGCTAGAGGGTCAGGGATGTGGATGAAGCTGCTTGGGACAAACTCAGAACCGGGGGCAGTAGTCGGCCTGGCTTCCTCGCCAGCCGCAGAAGTCTCCTCCCTGCCCGGACCCAGTCGACACCTCAAGGGCTCTCTCTCCCGCACTCGGGATATAACCGAGGCCATGGGCCTAGTAAGCATAGCCTAAAGAAGAAAATAGGAGGGACATGTTAAGAATGCAGTGAATTTGCAAGAAAAAGGGAATCGATAAGGATTTATCTGAGAGGTAGAAGCGGCCTGGAAGGGGACCGTCAGTAGAAGGTGGGTACGGATGAACTTCGCATACCGGCTCTTCACACAAACTATGTGATCCACAGCTGGTGAGCCCACAACAGCCTGAACGAGATCGTCACCCTCCAACTCATGGGCCCAAAGCATACTTTCAGGAGGAGACCTAGGGACCCACCTAGCTCTAACACCTGCCCTCCAGTTCAGGACCCGCTCTCCTAAGTACCAAGCTTGATACCCAGGGCCACAGAAGAGTACCCTCTTCGAAGATAAGGGCCTGGAGCGAGTCATCTCAATGGTCCAAGTGTCCTCGGATCCCCACAAGTCGTTCCGGATCTGAAAAAAAAAAAAGGGAGATGTTAATATGTAAGTAAATTGAATGTGAATAATTTACTAATAAGAAGGTTTGTGCTTTATAGGTATCACATCCTGTGTCAGAGAGTTCAAGTGCTGTCTGTTGATATGAACTCGCGCAATGTGCCTCTTCATGATGCGGCTAGCGCCCCACCTACCGAGGGCCAGGAAATGGTCTCCCACTTGGGTAACGCCCACAAGCAACTCTAGCTCTAGAGCCTAGACCTGAAAAATAAAATAAGAGAAGTTGAGAAGACTGATGTAAGTAATGGGGGTCAGAACAAGATAAAGGAAAAAGGGGATCATGACATACCAGAACAGCATGCCAAAAGCCGTAAAACCTCCTAGCCCCTCGAACCACCTCGTCCATGCTCTGGTACAAGTATGCCAGGGTGCAGCTACCCTAATCGAATGTGGGAATCTGGTTAAGATCCCGAAGGGCTGGTAGGAACATCAGATCGATGGAGCTGGTGGTGTCAGTGAAGAAGGTGGTACCGAGCAGGTAGAGCAAAAAAGCCCTCACCACCTGGTCAATCTCAAGGGGAGAGATCATCGTTGCAGCCCCATCCCAGGTGTAGAAGCTCCTGATCAAGTCCAATTTAAGGGTATGAGTCCCCTTCATGTCAGGGGTCATCCCCAAAAGCCGCTCAATATATGCAGCCTTATCTGGAGACAGCTGATGTAGACTCGTATCAAAGGGAATAGGGTCCCCAGCACAGGCAATCCCCATGATGGCAGCAAATGATACCGGGTCTAGAGTAAGCTCACCGAATGGGAGGTGGAAGGTATGGGTCGTATCAAACCACCTCTCCATCAGGGCATGCAGTGGTTGGTAATCTGTGCACCCCTGCTTGGATGGAAGTGAGAGTACGAAGTCCTCGAACCCCGTCTCCTGAATCCGATCCCTCTGCTCATCAGTCAAGTCACTGAAGAAGACCCGGGCTCCATGAAAATTCCCGGCACCCTTGAACTTCTGAGCGTCATGCTATAAACAATAGATGGGGAAGTGAAATTTATGCATGTTATGGTTTCAGAAAAGGAATTCAGAATGAATGGACTTTTAGACAGTGCGGTTTGCCCTGTTGATGAAGCGATCACCTCATCGTAGAGGCGATCGCCTCATCATAAAGGCGATCGCATCATTGGAGAGGTGATCGGCTCTGTGAAAAGGTGATAGTTTATCGCCTCTTCGTAGAAGTTGATCGTCTCATCAATGAGCCAATCGCCTCATTAAAGAGACGATCGCCTCTACGATGAGGCGATCGCCTCTGTAAGGCGGGACGGGCACAATTCCCGATTCCTGGCGATCAAAATATGGATTTCTCATTTGCTTAATAAATTAATGTCCTAAGTTGATAATTATGTTTGATTAATCACTGACCCAATGTAATTTTGCAGGAAATTATAGGGTACTAACCTCTCTGGATGCAGATGAGCAAATATGGGACCCTAAGTCTGCCAAAAGAGGAATTGAGTCTCCACGGGTCAATCCCAAGCTCCTAGAAGCACTAGCAAGAGGCGGGATGCGATCCCACCCAGGTACAGGGGGTGTTCTCTTATTCTCCATTGATTGTAAAAGGGGGGAAGATGCAAGGAGTACAAGAAGCGTAAGGAGAAAAGAAGAGAGGAAAAGAAAAGGTGACAAAAATTAGAAGGGAGAAAGGATAAAAGGAAGAAGTTTTTTTTATAGCAAGAAAATATGTAGGGTTTTCCTCATATAGGGTTTTCCCAAAAAAAAATGATGATGATGATGAAATGAAATGATGGGTGGAAATTAGTGCCGCATACTAAGGAGGCGAAATTCAAAGTACAAATTTTTTAGATGGAGTTTCTAGAGAAAAGGGCCAGGGAAAAACCCACATTGCAAAGAAAGGGCTGTTCGGGTTTGAATCCTCGAAGCTCAAAGGATCGAAATGACTATTCGGGTAGTATCCCTAAAGTTGGAAGCAAAGGACAGGGCTATTCAGGTTTGAATCCCCAAAGCTCAAAGAAAGGGCTATTCGGGTTTGAATCCCCGAAGCTCAAAAAATCGAGATGACTGTTCGGGTAGTATCCCCAAAGTTGGAAGCGAAGGACAACTAGGCTAGGAAAACCCGAAAATCTATATCCCCATAGGAGTGATAATCAGACCAGGATAATCTGAAAACCACATCCCCAGTGAAGATCGGGCCAGGAAAACCCGAGAATCAAGTTTCAGTGTTACGAAGATCGGGCCAGGAAAACCCGAGAATTAAGTTTCAATGTTGCGAAGACCGGGCCAGGACAACCCGAAAATCGAATTCCAATGTTGTAAGGGTCGAGCCAGGAAAACCCGAGGTTAAAAGTTTTCAAATATCTCTATCAAATATTAATGAGTGGCTGATCAAGCCAGGAAAATCCAAGGATCACGGTCACGTTTCAAAATTGAAGGATTCATCTCTCGGGTGAAACCCGAGAGTCAGGTATATTGTTCATCTTATTGTTTGTTCGTTATTATGCATGTGATTTTTTGAAAAATGGTCATTGTATGTATTTGTTTTTTTTTGAAAAATCAAGGGGCAAACTGTAGACACCCAATTCGGTCGGCCCGTGTTAAGGGACGAATTAGGGGCGCTCGATTTAATCGGCCCATTGTCAAGCCCAATGATGAGAATGTGAAACTTGGACATGAGAATGAAGCCTGAATCTCTAGTGGAAAGTGGACTTGGAAACCCAAAGCCTAAAAAACCCAAAACCGAGCCCAACTATTCAAAATTTGGCCCAAGCCCGACTAGCCCACCACAAGCTCGGGCCTAAAGGGCATCGCCTCAGTGTAATGAGGTGATCGACTCTGTGAAGAGGCAATCGCCTCATCGATGGGGCGCCGCCCCTATGGCAACCCACTTATAGTTGCATTTAATGTGGTGCAGGCCCCACTCTCCAGACCTCTTTCTTGCTTGAGGAAAAGATTTTTGGGGAAAGAAAAAAGGCTATAAGAGCTCATGATGGGCTAGGAGGCTTAGGGGCATGGGAAAGCTAAGGAATAAAAGAGAAAAAAAAAAGAGAAGAACAGGTTGGGGGGGAGAAAGGAGAGAGGAGCTCTAAAGAAAAAAAAAAAGACAGAGAGAAAAGAAAAGAAAGAACGTCCTCAAGAAAGGGGGAGAGAGATTAAAGCAAAGAGGTCCACTTTCTCCATAAGAGAAGAAGGAAGAAACTTATGTCAAAGGGAGATATCACATCTTAGCAAAGATCTTAATCAAAACATCTCTGAGGGCCTCTCATTTTGGTATAAAACCTACACTTAAACTCAGCATGTTCATCATTTTGTGTGTTCTTGCTTGTGTGCAACTAAATCATTAGTATATTTTAGGTATTTCTAGTTTAGCTTGCTCAATATCCCACTTTATTGATGTGATCTCTGAACACTTTTGCATATAGTTGTAGTTTGATGATTATAGAGTGTGTATATGCATGTTTTGTTACTTAAAGTAGAAGTCTAAGCGTGTGAGAGTCGGCTTCAGCCTTCTGACCAGGCGGCGCCTCTTCACAGAGGTGTCGCCTCTTGTCCATGAGGCGATCGCCTCATCAATGAGGCGATCGCTTCATCAATGAGGCGATCGCCCCATTGACAGGCCTTTAGGGAGTCTATCTTTTGTGTGTGTGTTACCTTTTTTGCCTCGGAATTGTAAGAGCCCCTGTTGATGAGGCGACCGCCTCATTGACAAGGTTAACCTGCTTCTTGCTTCATTTTTTATTAACGTTTGTCATGATGTCCACTTCGGTATGTCCCCTTTTGACCTTAAATATGTCTGTATGATTGCATGATGGTGATTATTTGATGGTTTCTTTAGTCCATAATGTGAAAACCCCCTTTTTTATATAGAGTCTCCTTGTAAGTATCGTTACATGTGATTTCATTTTTTTTCAAAGGAAGGACTAACTGTGTGTTATTTGCAGGAATTACTTGATGATTTCCATCATTGAGTAGTCACCTTTGTTAGTTATCCATTTTATATTACCACATTTATGTTACTTTATCGGTTTATTTTCGGTATATGTTTAGTCTATTTTTTGTATATTATTCTTTTATTTAGCCTAAAAAGCATTGTAATCCTTAATCCCTTTCCCATTTAATTTTGAATATATGGTTGTAAATTATTATTTATTTTATTTGCTACGTTTTTTGAATGTTAGGACTTAAAGGCATGAAATTGGACTAATGTGCAAACTCGGACTTAATTACAAAATTTGGCAATTATCCGAAGGCAATTTCATTACGTGTGGTAAATGAGGAAATAATTAAATAATTAAATGGTAATAAAATGCAAAACACAAACGGAGGCCAACCGCAAGGTTGGGTGAGCATTCAAACGCTCATACCCAGTTTCCAAACCCGATCTCTGATGACGACTTCTGGGAACATCCGTGGGATCCAGTTGCTGTACAGTGTGTCCCGGCTTTTATCCGGGTGGCGACTCCATCTCCGAATAGGCCCATGACTTATATCGTATTTCCTAGTGGGCCTCAAGCCCACACAGTGCCGTAGTCGCCAAACACTTGGGCGTGCGCTAAACCCTGCCGCCTATAACTAGTACCTACATCACGGCATATGTATCCAAATTAGGTAATTTCATTTGCTCATGTCAAGTCAAGGGAAACATTAGAAGCTGCAAGACAAATTGATGCAGGCATCGAAGAGCAAGTGATTTGATTTATGGAAAATTATGAAAAATTGCGGTAATGGCATTTTCATAATTATTAGCAACTTTGGAGTTTCAGATTTTGACAAATCAAGAACTCAATTTGATTAGAAACGGCCCAGTGATCACAAATCATGAGCTTTGCTCTTGAGCTCTATTGCTTTTCAGGTAAATTCAATCGTTTAGGCCTTCAAAAAGGCAATTTTGTGTTTTAATTGTTTTAGAACTTTTTTTCCTATTTCATTTGGAATTCTTTTTTAGGGTTTTTCTATTTAAGCTTTTGTTTTGGGATTTTGGCCGTAGTTATGATTATTACAATTCAAATTCCTTTCAATTTTTTTCAAAATTCTTTGAATTTTGATGCCTATATCCTAAGTTTGTGAATTATAGGTTATACACAATTAGTGATTGGTAGTCGTGCGCGATTCAACAATCACTAATTTCTATTCTATCACTCTTCCGCTATGTCACAAATCAACCCTGAAGAGGAATGAATTCCTTCTTGCAGCATGGCATTGGTCGTATTGTTGAGCATTGATTTGTTATGAATTATTATCTTGCTCCTTTTACTTTGTTTCTTTCATTATTTTCCCTTCTTGTCTCAAGTTTCACTGTCCTGTTATTCTAATGTTTCATGATTTTTCATATGATTTCCTAATGCTTTTTTCTCCCTGTCATCATCAGGATGGTTAGGATTATTTAGCACAGGTTGGGTGTATGGGGGATCAGCCTATTGGCTAAGGGTAGTACCATCCTGATTGATTTTTATTCCTATCTTCCTCTCTTAATAATAATAATAATAATAGTAATAAAGAGAAAAAATTTAATATTCAGAGTATGAACTTGAATGTAACTGACAATAAGTTGAAGAAGACGAGTCTGTATGATTGATTTGTGCAGGGCATTTGCGATGATCAGATCATATACAAGTTGGGAGGAAAACTACAGACAGAGAAGGAAAGAACCTTATCCCCATATGAATAATTCTTCAAGAGAAGTGAGATTTTGAATTGAATTCAGATACGAGAAATCATCAAACTCCTCCGAGAAGAAACCAACTGTTAAACTCTTCAACTGGCTGAGGCTTCCTAAGATTTCCTCAGGAAAATAACACAAACTTTTACAGTGTTCTATTTCCAGTGAAACAAGACATGTCAATTTCCCTAAATCTTCTGGAATAAACATCAGACTCTGACACAATGTTATCTCCAGCTCTTCCAAAGACGTGAAGGATTGCAATGCACTTGGAATACAAGTTAACTGATCACAACCACTTATAATCAAACTCCTGAGAGAAGGAAACGAGTCGAGTTCATCAAATAAATCAGTCAATTCACTGCAGCTATCAATTTCAAGCTTGACAAGTGATGAAATATTACTTATTGGAATTTTTTTCAAGCCATCAGAATGTGAAATGCAGAATTCTTCAAGGGAAGGAAATAATTCTTCGACCGTGTTGCGTTCTGGCGCGGTCCATTCAACCAAATTATCCAAATTAGTCAAAGCGAAATATTTTAATGCAGGAAAAGCCTGCTACCGTTTCCATAGAACTCATTGCCTATGTATTTCACTTCACTCATAAAACTTATCTCGAGATTTTTCAGACAAGGGAGATTTCCTAGGCTTGGGAGTTCTTCACAGAACCTGCAGCCCCATAATATTAGCTCCACCAAGTTATTTAGTGGCGAGAACGAATCACCATCGCTTGGAACTGTCATCATCATCACCCATGGTGGAAATTTTTCACCCAAATAATGACCAATCTTGATAACCTCTATGTTTGAATGAGGCTGGAGGCCTTCCAACACTTCTTCATCATTGCTGCAGCGTTCTTCTCTTTCATAACTCCATCGATATTGCAGTGTTGATAGTTTCTTTTTGCCCTGCAGATTTGCTTTCTTGGCTTCTTCCATATCTCTCACATTCTCAAGATTCTTTATGATCAACTCCCCCTTAGTTCATTTAAGCATTCCAATTCTTGACTGCTGCCTCCCCTATCACTACCCACAACAAACAAAGGCAACCTTTCAAGACTGGTTAACCTCCCTAACCCACTTGGCATCTGATCATCATAAGAGAATTGAATGTGCTTCAAGCTCACCATGTTGTTGATTTTCTCTCTTGGAAGCTTCATAAGTGACTCGCACTGGAGGAATCTCAGTGTTTGTAGACTGTAAAGCTTGGTGATTGATTTAGGAAACGCTTTGATTTGAGTATGTGAGACATCAAGATATCTCAAGTGTTTCCAATCACTAATTGAAGATGGCAACTCTTCAAAAGATGGCAACTTTCCAAGCACCGTTCAATTTTAGAGTCCGCAAGTTGTTCAACTTCAATGACTCATCAAGTACAAGATCCTTTAATAAGAACATTGTACGCAACTTCCTAGAAGCATCTTTAAGACCCACCATTAAACTCATTACATCTTGATTATCTATATTACAACGACGAATGCAAGACAAATCATTTCCTAGTGAACAATTGACAGAAATCAATATTTCAGACTGGGAAAGAGACAATGCTAGATCATGCACTAGATCATGCATCTTGAATTCTACAATATTACCCAAGTTATCTCTTTCTACATCTTGAAAAAATGACTTGCAGAATAAAGCATTAAAATACTTATTACCCACATCTCCATTATTAGATGGCTCAAGAAAACCTTCAGCCATCGAAAGTTGAATAAGTTGTTCTTTTTCAATCAAAGAATCTTTTGGAAAAATTGCACAATAAGCAAAACATGGTTTCAGATATGAAGGCAAGTGATCAAAACTTATAGCATTGATATTATCTTTATCATCTGATGCATCTAAAACCTTGTTGTCTTTGATTGACAACCATGCTTGCTGTTCCATTTTAGTAAAATCCAATGTCCCACCTAAGACTTTGGCAGCTAAAGGCACTCCCCTGCATTTTTCTGCAATCTCCTTTCCAATGGCAACCAAGCTTTGAGGGATGAATGTTCCTCCATTAAATGCCTGCACTCTTTCCTCGATGATGGACCAACATTCATTATCAGACAAAACATTCAAATTATGCCTATACTCTGAGGACGTCTCAACTATAGATGCCACTTTCTCACTGCGAGTAGTGACAATAATGGCATTGCCCCCAATGCTGCAAATTTTTGACAAACGCATCATTAGGCCTTTCCACCCCCTAGACACATCCTCCCAAACATCATCAAGAACAAGAAGAAACTTTTTTTTCTCCAACTCTTCTTTGAGATGTTGAAGAAGTGCTTCTTTGTTTGTTAACCCACCCTTGTTTCCATCTAGAGTTTGCAGCATTTCTACTACAATTTTTAGCTCATCAAAGTTTTGAGAAACACAAACCCAGATTTTTTTATCAAATTGTTTTCCTATTACTCTTTCACACACCAATTGAGCTAAGGCTGTCTTCCCAAGTCCACCCATACCCACTATGGGAACAATGGTAAGAACTTGTTGATCACAAGAGATTGTTAACAAGTTAAGAATTCTACAGACATCAACCTCCCTCCCAATGATTGGATTTTCAGGTACAGAGTCAGTCACTCGGTTCAGGTCAAATTGTGACACTATTGTTCTATCTCTAGTGATGACTTAAATTCCAAAACTAGTGGCAGTCTTAATCTTATCCAACAACTCATTTACTTTCCTAACTTTGTGAGAAATTGTTGCATAAAATGCAGCTTTTCTAGCAGGACTAGCTACTTTGGAGAATGGATTAAAGTTGCATACCTCCCATCCCTCTTCACCTTTCGACGAAGATTCTCATAAGCTAACTCATCAAGAACATCTTCAGCATCATAAGCTGCATCTTTCAGTTGAAGCAGCCAACGATTAACGCTCTTCAGCTTCACCTGTTTTTCTTCTGCTACAAGCAACTTGTCATGCACCGTGTCAAGTGACTCTCTGAGACGTTCTAGTTCGTGACCGAGACCCCATAAAATCTTGATTTCATCAGTGGCAAGAGTAAGTACCCTGGCCAGAGTATGCTTCACTGCGAAACTGAGGACAACAATGTCAGCCATGATCTCCCTTTTCTTGCAAAGACTGAAGAAAAATGAGTTGAAGAAAAGCTTGAGAAGTAGAAGATGATTTTTCTGTTACTGATGATTCAGTAGTAATCACATAGCATGAATATATAGGAGAAGAGGTGTACTATTCAAAGCCAACTTGCTACTGAAAAATACCTTTGTCAATGCTCCACTTCCTATTGCTGAACGGATACATATTAATTGCTACCATATTTTATTATCTTCCACAGGTCAATGATACATGTATCTGATTTATGGTTCCCACGACGATGTAAATTATTGATGATTTGAAATTGTGAATTGCATTGGAGACAACTGCAAAGGACATTAACTATCTTTTTCAATATCAACTTGCTATTGGCAATTTGGCAATAAAAAATTAATTCCCTTCTTCTTGAAGTCAGAAATGCAAGTTACATAAGAATGACAAAGCTCTTTCAACACCTCTTTCTCCATATAGGACTCAGAATTTGAGATTTTACTCGAAGAAATTTCAATTTCTTACTATTTGAACCACCAGACTTCCATAAATGTTTAAATGCTTGTTACTTTTTAATACCAACTTGTTGCAATGCTGCATAAATCCCGAGAAACAGATCGATTGTTCACTTTTTTTCGACAGATCATAAACAGTTGTAGATTGATTCTATATACAGCAAAGTCAACTATATATGGTGCATCTTTGTGCAACAATTGACATGTTTTTTAGCTTCCCTAAAGCCTTAGCTTATCCTAATGTATAAACTATATTGCTTGATCAAATTAATTGAAAAGCAGATAAGTGTACTGCATCTTAGATAACTTGAATGCACATTAACCTTTCTTTAGTCAGATTGACCCCAGTTGCCTGCTTTTCCTAATAGGCTGGCTGTGGGATATCAGAATTACTCTAATAGTAGCTTAACCATTAGCAAGTAATTATATCTCCGTTTGAATGAACAAAGTTGTTGTTTAACCCATTTCTAATTGGTTTAATTTGATGTGGTCATTATTGATATATGCTAATTCAATTCCTGAAAATGAATTGAGATCATGACATCAAATGCAGGAAATCTCTAGTTACACATTACCTGACAACATGTTAAGTAACACAGAATAGTTTCTTCAAATATTTGTGCTTTGCTTGATACCATTCCCACCCATTAAATACACCATCAAGAACAAGAAGAATTTTTATGGCTAGCCCCCCATGTTACTCCTAAAATTATCAGAAAGACGAATCAGCCAATCTGTCATTCCCTAAAACTGGGTTGTTGTTGTACAAGTCTGACAATGGTTCTAAGCCAAATTAAGGCTTTTTAGAGCCTAGATGACACCTGAAGTCGAAAACCAATGGCTCCGTTCTTGATATTAGCCAACAGCTCATTCATATTCTTTACTTTGCGCGCCATTTTGAGATTAAATGCAGTCTTTGTAGCAGAACGAACGAGCATGGAGAATATATTAGAGTTGCATCTCTCTCTTCCCAGTTGGTCTTTCATCTCAACCTTTCGTCGAAAATTTTGATAGCATAACTCAGTAAGCACTTCTTCGGTCTCGTAAGCTACATCTTTGAGCTTCTTGAGCCAAAGCCTGACAGGCTGTCTTATAACCTGTTGCTCTTCAGCATCTTGTAGTACAGCACGAATCATGGTGAGTGATTCTTGAAGCCCTTTCAGATCCTCCTTGAGATTCCATGCGACGAAGATTTCATCAGCAATGAGTGAAACCACTCTGCTTAGAGTTTCTTGCACTGAGTATTATCTCAGTCATATATGATATCTTTCTTGCAAAGATAGAGGAACTAAATTCACGCAAATTTTGAAAAGCATATAGAAGGGATGATTATGCTGTTATATAGCGACAATTCAAAGCTATACCTCACCATTACATGGATATGGTTAGATTTGATGTATCAAAATTTTACTAATTTTCCATTATTGTACAATCTAAATAAGAAAATGAGTGATATATAGATTGATTGTTGATGGATTGATTTCACCTGTGAACAATAGTTTTATTCATTTTACCTTCCAAATCTTTGACAATCACAGTAATGAAATTATCTATCAAAATCAAAATAGACCTTCCCAATGTGACAGGACAGGTTTAAAAGAAAGTAAAAGTAGCTTCCGGTAAATTAAGCATATGCAAGGGATTTAGGCAATAATATATATATATTATGAAATCCCTCAAATAAAATTTGTTGAATATGAAACACAAGAAAGATTCAATCCGAATTAATCAGAAAATATGAGCGAGATTCAATCCGAATTAGTTACAATCCTTACGGCTACCTAATATTAAGGTAATTAAAAAAAATTGCTGAAAGTGTTATTGCCCTTTCTTTTTCTGAGGCTACCATCATGTTTTGCGAACCATAACAACATGAAAGGAAAACAACAATTTGACTCTGATTCTTTCTTTCTCTAAGAAATCCAGTTGAACTAATCAGAGGTAAGACAAGGGCTAAAATTACATGTCCAAAATTTTGTAGGCAAAACATTAACACACTATTAGTGATTCTTACAAACGGGAAATATAGTAAGTTGAAGGCTTAAGCATCTGCTTGTAGTAAACAGGACAAAACAGATGCAAGGTTTAAGCATCTGCTTGTAGTCAAATCATCTTCATATCCTAAAGATCGATTTCTTCTCACTAAATGGCATCCAGTTTGCTTTAAACCAACTGCTACATTAACAAGGGTTCCTAAAGTGAATCCACCATCTATCTCCTGTTCATATATCACAATCATAAAGCAATGCAATATCAATGAATACAAATAAAAATGCTTATTTTTTACTGCCACAACGAGCTAATAATCCCCATTTTGATTTGAATCAATCAAGAAAATCTCAGTATCTATTATGTAGGAGGATAACATCCTAGAAACCTATACATACTAGGGATGCATTCATGTTGTGTAGCACAAAGCTGTTAAGCTATTGAGAAAACATAGCAACACAAATGTTTTAACACAAATCAACATGGCGACCTTCTTCCTTTTGGATATAAGCACTACAAATTAACATTACAAAATTCAACTGACCTTCGATTTTTGGCTGTTGGTGCAATCAATCCTCTTTTCTCAAGGCTTTTAAATCGATCCCTTAATAGAGTACAACAACCCTGCACGTGAATGAATAATATGACAAACTTCAATTTCTAATCTCAAACGAATGAACAAGAATCAGATGACACTTAAATGGATAACTTTTGAAAACCAAAAAGTTCTTGTGTGCACCTTTAGCTTCCGGAGAGAACCAGTAATTTCTTCAGATAATAGAACTTGAGTAGGAGCAGGCTCAAATCTGAAATGCCAATATGCAATTAATTTTTTATGATTGCAACTAATAATACATTAAGTTTCACCATGATGAAACAAAATCGTATAAAAAATTAAATCATGGTACTGGCATGACCTTGAGATGTCCAACATGGATGAGTCCACAAACCAAATAACAACATTTTAGTTGGTTGACTATATTTGCTCCAACAAATAATCAATATGGAAAAAATTACACAGGACAAACTATTAATGCCAAAAGCTGTCTAACAGACAAATGCCTACATACTTGTGCTTTCCCAAGCGCGGAGGCTGTGTTTTTAGCCTTTCTTCCTTTGCTACTATCCGGCGGATATGTCTTTTATTCTTCTCCTCATCTTCTTCAGCTATTTCCTTAATAATATCTGGCAAGCTGCAGCCAGGAAGGAAAACAAACAATGGTAAAAACGCATTCTTCACTCAGGTAAGAACTCACTTTGAGCAGCAAAAATAGTCTTACGAATCAATTTCTTTTGAAACCCCCTCTTTCTTCTTGGCTACTGCTTCTTTTCTCTTCTGTTCTTTAAGTCTAGCTCTCCTATTCAACTCAACTCGGGTCACTCTCTTTGTTTTAGTAGACCTGTTACATGGCCATTCAAACAAAGAATTTATATTATACAGTTATTTAGAATCAGAAATACATTTAATTGCTCAGGAAACACAGGTGTAGTTCAGTGCAAAACAAACAGCATCATCAAACTAAAGCCAATAAACATTGTGAATCACTGCTATTAAAGAATCATTGTACATTCTACATAAATCGTCACACATCTTGGAAGCCACAAACAGCCCAAAATTTATAAGAAGTTATTTACACTAAGTATGCATGTAATGTTTATGATATGTTAACACAAAGTATTTATGTACTGTTTATGATATATGAACTTGATTTTGTAACCAACTCTAGGAAGCTTACCTTTTCTCAGTATCCTCATTCTCTATTAAGTTCTCTTCATCCTCATCCTCATCCTCATCCCCACTATCCGCATCAAGAAAGTACATCTAAGAGAAGAAATCATGTTGTAAAATTCTGCTTAAGGGAAAAAGAACTTGACTTGAATGTAAAATGCAGAGACAAGACTCACATCTTCTTCATCAATTACTTTCTGTCCTGCAGGGACAGTTAATGGGACAGGCTGGGGTCCCAACTCATTTTGATAGATTTTCTGCATCTCCTCTGCAACAGCTTTGGCCAATGAATCCTAAATTGACGTTTAAAGTTTAAACAATCGTGATTTTAAGCATAAAGTGAAAACCTGCGAGTATCTGAAATGTTAAATAAATTACCTGATGAGCTTCAAATTCAGGATTATATGAGCATCCTGGAGGCTCAACTTCAACTGCTGGAATAACTGAAGGATTCGATATCTACAATTCATCATACAATCAGAAGGGCAATGCAAATATAGTGACTTCCTGAGCCAATATAATAGCAAAAGAAGAGCAAGGAAACTTGGATTATTGAAGGAAATAAAATACCTTCCTAGTTTTGTTGTCACATTTACCTGAAAGTCATCAAGGTAAACAAATATGAAGACCTTATTAAACCAAATAAGGTAAAAGAAACCAAAATTCAAAAGCTGCATATATCATTGGAAAATTCAATACCTTCACTTCCCCACAAATCAACCATGCCAGAATCTCCCACCTTTGCACCATCCTCCAAACATAAAACAAAACCCATAACACAAATCTCAGTCCCAAACAATACCTAAAAAAAAACCACTAATAACAAGCTCCATTAAAACAACTTGCACACTTACCTTAGCACCCTCCTGTTGCTCAAAATCCATCTGGGTTTTCTTAACTTTCTTCTTTTTACCCTTCTTTTTAGAAGAAGGAACTACTTGAACAAAAGGGTTCCTTTGAAGTACACTATCACAACGAAGTACTTTTTCTCTATGCTTTTCAATTTTCCTTCTAACAGAAAGATCTAAACACAGACCCAATAAAACATATCAATTAAAGATTACAAATTTGACAAAAAGGGTACTCAAAAAGGTGAAACAACAGAGCAAGAAGCTACCTTTGGATTTATCTACAAAGAATAGGGACTCAGTTGGAACATGAGCAAGAGAGCCACCAGATAAAGAATCCTTAGTCGATTTTTCAATGAAATCGTCTATGTCTTCTGTGCTTATGTTAGCTCTCCATGCTTTCTTCCCCTTCCTTGAACTTTTTGGCTTCTTCCCCATTGTTTGGGCGTTTTGCTTTTGCGGTGGCTTTTGCTGTGTTCGTGCAGTGTCTGCGCGAGGAAGAGGAAGCCGAAACCTCGACTGTTGCTGGGCTTATATATCTTTAGCTACCTTTAAACTGCGTCGTTTCTTGTTTATTAAACGGCGTCGTTGGTCTTGTTTTCTTAATTTCTTGTTTCGTAATGAGAAATTATTGCTAATACGCAATTACCATTTAATTTTTCTCTTAGATAAAAACAAGTTCACATTTTTTCTGTTTCGAAACTATGAATTAATTTATATTAAGTAATTTATATTATTTTACTAAAATTAGATAGTTCAGTTACAAATGTATATTAAATAAAAACTATTAGTAAATAAATAAGGTGATTATTTTTAAAAAATTATTATTTGAAGCAAATAAAAAATAAAATGAATATATAATTTTGCAAAAAAAAAAGATTTAATTTATATAGTTGGTATGAAAAATAAGATGACTTAGATATGAATTTATATAATTGTCTCTTAAATTCAATCGCAATGGACAATCAATTCTGATTTTATTTTTTTAATTTGGTATTTATATAGTTTATCCGCTAGTTTTGTCAAAAATTGTAAGGATTATTTTGTCGAAATTAGGGCTAATTATTAGTCACATTATAAAAATTATAGACTAATTTAACTTTAAAAAAAATTTAACACTATTTAATCGCTAATCTACGCTTTGCACAGATTATTAATAATATACATATTTTTAAATAATTATTTAAATAATTTTAATACTGAAAAACTATAAATTAATCAAGTATTAAAGTGAGAATTCAAAAAAATATTGTAATAGGTTCATTTGATTATTTTTTACTAAGAGTATTTATATATTGTTACAATGCATAGACATAATAATAATTAAATAAAAAAATAAAAGAAAAATTAGAAAATGATTGAGAAGTGACATATTTCTTACTTTTTACGTTAAATAAAAAAGGAAAAAATGCTTTTAGTTGAATAAAAGAAGATGTTTTAGTTAGAATAAAAGAGATATTTTTTTATTAAAAAAATAGTAATGTTTTAAATGTAATCGAATTATAATGTTTTATATAGAATAGAACATGTTTTAAATGTTTTAATCCAAAACAATGATTTCAGGAGAATAAATCCAGAAAACAACACAACTATATCACCAACAGCGATCTAGAATACAAAAAAAGGCCATATTGGAGGCAGTAAAGAACAGGAGGCTAAATCCAATATCCTGGCATTGGATGATTCCCAAATATCCTAGAAAGTATAGGAAGGCATCCGAAAAGCCTAGACAAGATCAAGGAAAGAGGACGAGTGCATCCTTGAAGAAACAACACCCTTAATAAGCAGAATAGTCATAATAGAGATTCCATCCAAGTTCAAACTACCTCAGTTAGACCAATATGATGGCACATGAGATCTGATTAACCACATATCATTGTTTAGAACTAAGATAATGCTCCAAAATGTAAATGATGAATTATTATGTCGAGTTTTCCCTAGCATGCTCATAAAAACAACTTAGAAGTAATTTCGTCAATTACCAAAGAACTCTATTTCATCCTTTGAGGAATTGGTTGAGAAGTTTTGGACTTGATTCATTATAAATGTTCCTCTTGCCAAGAGTATAAATGACTTTTAAATGTGCAAACAAGAGGCCACAAAGTCCTTAAATAAGTTATTTGGATAAATTCAATAAAATTGCCATCTAAATTGAGAATTTAAGTGATAAAGTAGCCATTAAAGCAATGAAAAACAAAAATCAACTGGGTAAACTAAAAGACAAAATCATGACCAAAGAACCTGGTACTCTCTCAAAGTTTAGGTCCTTAGTTACGAAATTGATCAAGTTGGATGAAGCTAGGAGGCTACGTAGGGATGACAAGAAACAACCCTTCAAAAAGGATGATAGAATAAAGTCCTGAAGATCTAGAGCTCCATGCAATAACTTAGAAATCTAGTGAAAGGATTTAGAAGAGAGACTAAAAGATACACTCCTTTAAATGCCTCAAGGTTTGAAATTCTTATGTGGATCAGGCAAAAAGGAGTAGGTATACCTCCAGCTAGGAGATTAAGCCCCAATATAGCAAAAGATAGAAGTTTTTATTATCATTACGATTGAGACTATTATCACGATATAGATGGATGCCGAGATCTCAAAAGAGCAATCGAGCAACTCATCCAGAATGGGAAGCTCAAGAAATTCATTGACTATGCTAGAAAGGATCACAAGGTAGAATATTAGAATAGAAATATGCCATACCAGAAGAAAGCATGGACCGAGATAGCTGGTGTCATTAATATAATTGTTGGAGGATAAATACTAACTGAATGAATGCCAAAAAGAACTCGGAAAGAAGAACCTTCAATGGCCAATCAAAAGCAAATCATCACATTTACTCCAAAAGAAGGCAAATATGTTCAGTATCCTCATAATGATGTGCTAGTCATAAGTGCCCTTGTCAATAATTATTTAATGAAGAGACTATTGATTGATGATGGAAGTGCCATCAACGCATTGTCTTGGACTACCTACCAAGCAATAGAAGGTTCAATCATAGATTTAAAAATTATCAAAAATCCCATCACAAGTTTCTATGGGGGAATAACCCAATCAATTGGCATAATGGAGCTTGCAGTGGAATTTGGTGATCGAGAAACTGGCAATATAAAATCTATCAGATCTTTATTTAATGTAGTGGACCTTCCCCTCACTTATAATGGCATCATAGGAAGACCCAATCTATATGAAATTGCTACAGTCACAAGTATCAGGGGACTAATCATGAAGATACCCCTAGAAGACCGAGTAATAACCATTCATGAAGATCAAGTCATGGCTAAACAATGTTATTAATTAGCCACCAAGTTTCAGATGGAAGTATTCCCTTTGGATTCTTTGGAAATTGAGAAATATGGAGCAAACCTATAACTTATCGATCAAGTCTAAAGTCTTCAATTATCCAATAAAAAGATAATTAAGATTGGTAATGACCTCGATAATAAAGTAAAACAAGCAATACATGAGGTTCTCAATTAGCACTCAGATATATTCACTACCAAAGCATCAGAGATTGTGGGTGTGGATGCTTGAATAGCATCCCACAGCCTAAACATTAACCTAGGTACAAAGCCAATGGTCCAGAAGAAGTTGAAATTTGCATATGAAAGATAAAAAATAATAGCTAAGAAATAAAAAAAGCTATTGGAGGCAGGATTCATCATAGAAGTTACCCACACATAATGCGTAGCTAATGTGGTACTAGTTAAAAGCCCAATGGGACATATAAGATGTGTGTTGACTATACTAATATGAACAAGGCATGTCCTAAAGATAGTTACCCATTACCAACCATTGATTAGTTGGTAGACTCAACTGCATGCTATAGTTTGTACAACTTCGTTGATGCCGCTCAAAGGTACCACTAAATCCTAATAAAAAAAAGACTAAGAAAAGACATCTTTCATCACTCATGAAGGATTGTATTATTACTGAGTCATTCCTTTTGGATTAAAGAATGTCGAGCAACTTACCAAAGGCTAATGAATCATATATTCAAATATCAGATTGGAAAGAATGTGAAAGTATATATAGATGACATTATCGTCAAGAGCCAGAGTATAAACCAGCACTTCATAGATTTTTATTAGATTTTAAGAATATTAGACCAATACCGAATAAAGCTAAATTCAAAAAAATATATCTTCGAGGTAAAAGCCAGGAAGTTTCTGAGGTTTATGATTTCACATAGAGAAAATGAAGTAAATTCAGAGAAGATGGAGGCCATCCTTAATATAAAAGCCCCCACAAGCTTGAATAAGCTTTAAAAACTCAATGGCAAAATAACAACATTAGGGAGATTCATCTTTTGCTCAACAAAGAAATGCTTGCCACTCTTCTAAGCCCTAAAAAACACTAAGAAAATTGAGTGGAGTGACGAATGTCAATCTACACTTGATGAGATTAAGAAATTCTTAACTTTACCACCATTACTCAGTAAACCAATTCCTGGAGAAGCTTTATATTTATATCTCTCGGTTAGCCATGTGTTTATTGCCTCAATGCCAGTATGAGAGAAAACCGTTAATAAAATCTAGTATATTATGTTAGCAAAGTACGAAGAGGTTCAAAATTCCGATACCCAAATTAGAAAAGCTCATAATGACAATTATGCACACATCTCGGTGCACACATCTCGGAAGCTAAAACAATACTTCCAGGCTTATTCAATTTTTTTCATAACAAACTTTCCATTAATGAAATTCTTCAAAGACTTGAGACTTTTGGAGGATTGGTTCAATGGTTTATGTAGTTGGACGAGTTTGACATCAATTATGAACCTCGACAACAAATAAAAGCTCAAGTTCTTGCAGACTTCATAAAAGTGATGACAATAAATGATCTAGCTACTCCATCATATATGGAATGGAAGCTATACATAAATAGTGCTTTTGGAACTGGAGTTGTTTTAATCAGACTTATCAAGATAACTATCAAATATGCAGTCTAAATTAATGTCATGACCTAAAACAGGGGTCATGACCGGCGCTAGGGAATGGGAATTCTTTCGAATCCGGAACCCGTAGTAAGCCTAAAAATAAAATAAAACATGCAATAATAATAACAATATATAATGCAGCAGAAAAAAAATCATAAATATCATAATAACATTTTCATTAACTGGATTTAATTTAAATCTCAACTCATCACATATATATATAAAATCTTTTCAATACAATCCAGTTCAAATAATACAATATCAAATTTGCATAAATAAATACATGAAATCTCACAATTTAATTTACAACTACTGCAGTGTCTAGATTATATAAAAATAAGACTCAAATAAGTAATTTACACAAAGAAGCCAGGGCGGAAGAAATCTGGCATACAGGCCTGCTACTGAGGTCTGAAGATGTTGACTCTCCTGAAAAATTTTCAACGGAGGGGAGTCAGACATCACTGAGTGAATTACTATAATATATATACATGCATACTAAATGACAATGCATACAGTCATGGTATATATCTAATATGTATATATACAGGCAAATACACACAGATGCAGTAAAATCATTTTATATATTTCTATTGAAAATCACAATTTATGAAGGATCACATAGACCCTTAGAATATCGTAACCTCGAAAACAATGTTAGACAACACTCTAGCCATACAGGCTCACTTAATCCAAATATGTTCACTTAATCCATTTAGACAGTAGATTGGCCCCGAGACACTAAGTCAACCGAGCTCTAGCAGTCTGACTGTCAATGTGATTGGCCCCGAGACACTTGGTCAACTGAGCTCCAGCAATCACACCCAAATCACATCTCACATATCAAATAATCATAGCCAATCAATATCCACAAATAGGTTAGTAATATAGCCTAAATACTATAGGCGTACCGGTACGTAATCGGTCCTAGTGCTGCCCACTAGGTAGCACGTTCTATTGATATCCTTCATTAATAAATAATAAAACATACATTCATAAAATAAATGATGCATGAATTTCAATAAAATAACAACATAAACCATATATATACTAGAAATATACCAAAAGTAAACCAGGTATATTTCGAGTATATATACGTCAAATGAATCTAATCAAATTATAAATTAAGCTAGAAATATATTTAAAAACATTTTAAATATAATTTATTAACAAAACATGCATATAATTTAATATATACCAAGAATAAACCAAAAATATACTTAAATACAAATCACATTATTTATGCATATTTAATCAAAATAAAACGTATATTTCTAAATCATGCATCCTAAAGCATATATATATATAGTATAGTAACTCACCCTAGTGCGCTCCACGAGACGGGTCCGACGGGCCTGGACTACTAGCCCTCGGTCTCGGCGCAACTAAACAAGCAATAACGACAGACATTAGAATAAACCTAACAGAAAATCCTAGAATTCGATCTAGAATATTAAACACAGAATTGAGATTAGGGTTCGATTGGATATCACGTTTTACGAGCATTCTACCGAAAATTCGACAGAACCTCCCCTGTAAAACGGACATCTCTCTACTCAAAAGAGTAGAGCCGACCCTGCAAAGAAATACACTTCGAAAAACAAGCTCAACACTCAACCACAACCCCTCGGTCGGACTCCAGACTACAATCTACCGATCGGGGTCCACAAACACAGAACAATTCTAAAAATACCAAAAATACCCTTATAACACAGAATTTCATTTTATACGTAGAAATTACATAATTAACCTTAAAACACTGTAAAAACAGATAAAAACTCATTTTATTAGAAAAATCGTATATTATATATATAATTGAAAATAATTTACGAAAAATAGTTTTAATTAGTTAAAAATACTAAATCATTTGTAGAAATCATTTTTATACCTTAAATAACTATTAAAACCAATTAAATAACATTTTTAGCCAATTTAGGGTAAAATTACCAAAATACCCCTATATATATAAATATACTAAAATTACTTCAAAAATTCACCAAAAATTATACAATTATCCAAAATTAATTTTCTCAACATATTTATCAATAATATCAATAATTAAACTCAATTAACCAATTAATTTCAATTTAAAACACAATTAACCCTAATTTCCCAAAATTACATAAACTTCAATAATTCAAAATAAATACATAGAAATTCATAAAAATTCCAAATAAATTCCTATAATTCATTTCAACACCTAATTTAACCATAAAACACAATTTCATAATTTATTTAATTAATTTCCGAAAATTAGAAAATAATATTAAAATATTCAAAAATACCCAAAAATCCAAAAAATCTCCAAAAATTCCACAAAAATTCATACATGTAGATTAAGCTACTAGGATCAACATTTGTGAAGGGAGTTTTCATGAATCAATCAATTTGAAGCTCAAAAAAATCAAAAACCCTAATGTGACCGAATTGGAAAATTCGAAACCTAACCAAATCTAGACCATTTAAGCTCAAACCAAAGCTAGAATCACACTCACCGGAGCTCAAGGAGAAGAAAGAGAATGGTGGTGTCGAAAATGGTGGCCAAAATCGTGGTCGACGGCGAGGATAAGAAGTTTTGGCCAAAGGAAGAAAAACAGCTCGCCGGCACCGGGGAAGGAGGCTGCTGGCGGCGGGGGATAGCTGAGGACGAAGGTGGAGCTGCTGGTGGCACACCGACGGCAAGGGGATCGGAGTAGCAGTGGTGAGGGGAAGGATCGGGCGCGCGGGAAGAAGAAGAAGAAGAAGAAAAAAAAAAAAAAAGAAAAGAAAAGAAAAGAAAAAGAAAAAGAAAAAAGAAAAAGAAAAATAATAAAAATTTTAATAAAATATTTTGAAAAATTTCACATCCACACATATAATTTAATATTTTAATAATTTATACTAAATAAAAATAATTACATAACAATAAAACTAATAAACAATTAATAAAATATTAGGGTAATATTAATTAAACCCTAATTAAATAAATATTTACACACATTGGCTTTATTTAGTATTTTAAAAATACGTATGAGTTCATGCAAGTCCGAAAATATATTTAAAATAATTAATAATAAATTATTTACGTGAAAATGTCCCCGAAAATGAAAGTCTTGGGAAAATTTTACGTAAAGCACTGTAAATAATACACAATAATTAAAATAGGTTTTAAATACATATCAACTCGTAAAAATATCGTAATATATACACAAAAATTATTAACACTGCATATCCCGGTACAGTGTAAAAATATTTAAAAACACGGGATATTACAGTCTTCCCCCCTTACGAGAATTCATCCCCGAATTCCAGAAAACAGGATCAAGAAGGAAAGAGATACGGGTAAGAAGCTCGCATCTCAACTTCAGTCTCCCACGTATGCTCCTCAACTCTATTGCTACGCCACAGAACCTTGACCATCGGAATCTGCTTCGAACGCAACTGTCGAACTTGATAATCAACGATCACCACAGGTTCTTCCACAAACGTCAAATCTTCACTCACTTTTACACTGTCGGGCTGTAACACGTGTGAAGGGTCTGAGATATACTTCCTCAACATCGAGATATGAAATACTGGATGCACTTGTGACATACTCGGAGGCAAATCCAACCGATATGCAACAGTGCCAACTCTCTCCAAAATCTCAAATGGTCCAATGTATCTCGGTGCTAACTTACCCTTCCTGCCAAATCTCATAACACCCTTCATCGGAGATACCTTCAAAAAAATAAAATCTCCAACTTGAAACTCCACATCTCTGCGCCTAGGATCCGCATAACTCTTCTGTCTACTAACTGCGGTCTCTAATCTCTGCTTAATCACGGCGACTTTCTCTGCAGCATCATGAACCATCTCAGGTCCAGTTAAAACTCTCTCACCAATCTCATCCCAACTCAGAGGGGATCTACACTTCCTTCCATACAATGCCTCATATGGTGCCATGCCAATACTGCTATGGTAGCTGTTATTATATGCAAACTCAACAAGTGGCAAATGATCATCCCAGCTACCTCCTAAATCCAGGACACACATCCTCAACATATCTTCCAGTGTCTGGATCATCCTCTCAGATTGACCATCTATCTGAGGATGAAAAGCAGTACTGAAATCCAACCTAGTGCCCATCGCTTCCTGCAACTTCTGCCAAAAACGAGAAGTAAACACCGAACCTCTATCCGACACAATGGACACAGGTACTCCATGAAGGCATACGATATGCTTCACATATAGCTTCGCCAATCTAGCAACTGAATAAGTGGCTTTCACAGGCAAGAAATGTGCAGACTTCATCAATCTGTCTACAATCACCCAGATGGAGTCATATCCATCCTTCGAACGAGGTAAACCGACCATAAAATTCATAGCTATCCTTTCCCACTTCCACTCGGGAATAGGAAGAGGCTGAAGCTTCCCAGAAGGCTTCTGATGTTCATCTTTCACTTGCTGACACGTCAGACACTTAGCAACATAATCAGCGACATCCTTCTTCAATCCATCCCACCAATATAGATCTCTGATACTGTGGTACATCTTAGTAATGCCCGAATGAACGCTGTAAGCTGTAGAATGTGCTTCCTCTAAAATCTCCTCTCTCAAGTCATCCACATCAGGAACACATAATCTACCACTGATCCACAACACACCATCATCATCGAGTGTGAAATCAGTGAACTTCCCTGCTCGAACATTCTCTGTAAGCTCTTTCAGAATAGGATCTCGGCTCTGAGCTGCTTTAATCCTATCCCTCAGTACAGATCGCACTTTAAACTGAGCTAGCAATCCACCTGATCTATAAATCTTCATCATCAGACCTTGATCCACCATCAAATGCAATTCCTGGATCAATGGTCTCCTCTCAACACCGATGTGAGCAAGACTACCTGAGGACTTCCTACTTAAGGCATCTGCTACCACATTAGCTTTACCCGGATGATATAAGATCTCACAATCATAATCTTTCAACAGTTCTAACCATCTTCTCTGCCTCAGATTCAAATCTCTCTGCTGGAAAATGTACTTAAGGCTCTTGTGATCAGTAAATATCTCACAAGTCACCCCGTACAAATAATGTCTCCAAATCTTCAAAGCAAAGATCACTGCAGCCATCTTAAGATCATGTGTAGGATAGTTCTGCTCATGCTTCTTCAACTGCCTCGAAGCATAGGCTATCACCCTTCCATTCTGCATCAATACACAACCAAGACCAATTCTAGAGGCATCACAGTAAACTGTGAACTTATCCACACTATTAGGTAAAGCTAACACTGGCGCTGTGGTCAACTTCTCCTTCAATAATTGGAAACTATTCTCACAAGCTTCTAACCACTCAAATCTAACATTCTTCTGAGTCAAGCGAGTCATAGGGGCTGCTATTCTGGAAAAATCCTGCACAAACCGCCTATAATACCCGGCTAAACCCAGAAAACTCCAAATCTCTGTAACAGAAGTAGGTCTAGGCCACTCAGATATTGCCTCAACCTTCTGTGGATCAACTTGAATACCTTCTTTAGACACTACGTGTCCAAGAAAAGAAACACTCTCCATCCAGAAATCACACTTCGAGAATTTAGCATAAAGCTGATGATCTCTCAATGTCTGTAGTACAATCCTCAAGTGATATACATGCTCCTCCATACTCCTTGAATATACCAATATATCATCAATGAAGACTACTACAAACTGATCCACATACGATCTGAATACCCTATTCATCAGGTCCATAAAAGCTACTGGTGCATTAGTCAAACCAAAAGACATCACCAGAAACTCATAATGGCCATATCGAGTGCGGAACGCTGTCTTAGGAATATCAGATTCACTAATCCACAACTGATAATAACCCGACCTCAAGTCGACCTTAGAAAAGAACTGTGCACCCTGAAGTTGATCAAACAAATCATCTATCCTCGGGAGAGGATACTTGTTCTTCACTGTCACCTTATTCAATTCTCTGTAGTCAATGCACAGTCTCAGGGTACCATCCTTCTTCTTCATAAACAGGACTGGTGCACCCCAAAGAGAAACGCTAGGTCTGATGAAACCTTTATCCAACAACTCTTACAACTGTTCCTTCAACTCTTTCAACTCTGCAGGAGCCATTCGATAGGGTGGCATAGATATAGGAGTAGTACCTGGTACCACATCTATACAGAACTCAATCTCTCTGTGAGGTGGTAAACCTGGCAACTCCTCGGGAAAAACATCAGGAAACTCACAAGCAATAGGAACATCTGTGAGTGACAACTTCTCCACTGAAGTATCCCTGACCAATGCCAAATATCCCTGACAACCTTTCCTCAACAACTTCCTAGCCGTAATAGAAGAAATAAGATTCTGAGGTGCTGAACTCCTATCACCCACAAACTTAAACTCTACTTCACCAGGAATTCTAAAAGTCACCTCTTTATTCCTGCAATCTACCACGGCATAGTGCTGAGATAACCAATCCATTCCCAGAATAACATCAAACTCCATCACATCCAACAAAATCAGATCAGCGGGTAATTCTCTATCTCCCACGAGAACTGGACAACCAAAAAGAACAATATTGGTGTCCAAGGAATCGCTCAGAGGAGTGGCAACGGACAAAGGAAAAGCCATCCTCGAAGCTTGCCAACAAGATTTAGAAGCAAAAATAAGAGAAACAAACGAATGCGTGGCACCCGGATCAAACAAAACCCAAGCATCCAGGTAACAAACAGAAACAATACCTACCACGACTGCATTAGATGCCTGAGCATCCTAATGAGTGAGATGGAAAACTCTGGCCTGACCTCGACCTCCCTGCTGACTGGTAGAAGCCTGGCCAACACCTCTGGCACCTCCTTTAGTACCTCTACCACGACTCTACTGTGGAATAAACTGAGTGGAACTCTGATGCTGGGCTGGTGGTAACTGAAATGGCACGGGTGCAGCACTAGCAATCGACTGCTGTGGGAATCGCGGAATCTGCTACTGCTGATACCCGGAATAAGGACACGATCTGGCAAAATGTCCTTTCTGCCCGCATCTGAAGCATGTCAGTGGTGTCAGATAACACGGTCCCTGATGGACTCTACCGCAAGTCTGACAAACACTGGCCGCTGATCCATAACTGCGACCACTACTGCTGCTCGAAGCACCTGATCCAAATCTGAACGATCTACGCTGACCTCCACGGCCATGTCTACTGCTCTGATGCACTCGTTGCTGCTGCCTCTGACTCTGCTGAGTCGGACCTCACTGCTGACTACTCGATCCAACATGAAAACTTGAATATGGAGTAGCCTGCAATCCACTCGACTGAACTCCCAGCTGGTAATAATCAGGCATCGCTCCCTGCCTAACTAGCCTCAGTTCAATCTCCTTGGCCAACTCAATCACAGACTCCAGAGTAAGGCCTGCTGTAGGCATACCAGCAAAAGCAGAACCCAAACCAGTGACATACGTAGTGACACGCGAAGTACTGATCTCGCATCGAATCCTCTGCATATCTACCCAGACGGAGAAATTCTCGGGTGTACTCCTCTACTGATCGATCACCACGAGAAATACTGGTCAGTCGAAGACGATAGCTCATACGAAGAGGCTCTGGATAGAATCTCCTCATAAATCACTCTCGGAACTGAGCCCATGTCATCGTCATCTTATAGGGCTGGATCATCTGAATGAACCAATCTAGGGCTGGTCCCTCGACAGACAACTTGACGATCATGATCCGCTAGTACTCGGTATGAGCAGTCCGAGTCCGAGTCTCAATCGCATGTAGAAAATCTAACGGATCAGAAGTACCATCAAACGCAATCCTACCAACTCGGGCATAGAACAAAGCTGCCTCAAGGTCAGACATACCCTGCTGATAGGCAGGCTGAACAACTGGAGGAACAGGAACATCAAACTCAGGCTCAACAGGCTCCTCGTCCTGTAACTCTCTTTGCCTACGGCGACCTGCCGCTCCTCGAGGTCTACCTCTGCCACGACCTCTACGTCTAACTGGCTGCTCAGGAGGTAAAACCTCATCCTGAAAAGACTCATCATCCTCAGCCTCAACGACCGGTGGAGCGACACGCGCTCGCCTCCTCATACTGAAAAGACAAATGGAAAGATTCAGACAAAACAGACAATGGAGGAATAACGCTGAAAACTAAGCAAGGAATACTTATCAAGACGTACTCAAACCTAATTCACTGCAGTAGTTCAACAGAAAACACAACTTTAAAACTAGGGCCACAACTCACATAACTAAGCCCTGACACAGAACTCCGCTCTGATACCAACTTTGTCACGACCCAAAACAAGGGCCATGACCGGCACTAGGGAACGGGAATTCTTTCGAATCCGGAACCCGTAGCAAGCCTAAAAATAAAATAAAACATGCAATAATAATAACAATATATAATACAACAGAAAAAAAAATCATAAATATCATAATAACATTTTCATTAACTGGATTTAATTTAAATCTTAACTCATCACATATATATATAAAATCTTTTCAATACAATCCAGTTCAAATAATAAAATATCAAATTTGCATAAATAAATACCTGAAATCTCGCAATTTAATTTACAACTACTGCAGTGTCTAGATTATATAAAAATAAGACTCAAATAAGTAATTTACACAAAGAAGCCGGGGTGGAAGAAATCCGGCGTACAAGCCTGCTACTGAGGTCTGAAGATGTTGACTCTCCTGAAAAATTATCAACGGAGGGGAGTTAGACATCACTGAGTGAATTACTATAATATATATACATGCATACTAAATGACAATGCATACAGTCACAATATATATCTAATATGTATATATACATGCAAATACACACAAATGCAGTAAAATCATTTTATATATTTCTATTGAAAATCACAGTTTATGAAGGATCACATAGACCCTTAGAATATCGCAACCTCGAAAACAGTGTTAGACAACACTCTAGCCATACAGGCTCACTTAATCCAAATATGTTCACTTAATCCATTTAGACAGTAGACTGGCCCCGAGACACTAAGTCAACCGAGCTCCTGCAGTCTGACTGCCAGTATGATTGGCCCCGAGACACTTAGTCAACCGAGCTCCAGCAATCACACCTCCAAACCATATCTCACACATCAAATAAATCAATTCCAATCAATATCCACAAATAGGTTAGTAATATAGCCTAAATACTATAGGCGTACCGGTACGTACTCGGTCCTAGTACTGCCCACTAGGTAGGACGTTCTATTGATATCCTTCATTAATAATATAAAACATTCATTCATAAAAATAAATGATGCATGAATTTCAATAAAATAACAACATAAACCATATATATACTAGAAATGTACCAAAAGTAAACCAGGTATATTTCGAGCATATATACGTCGAATAAATCCAATACAATTACAAAATAAACTAAAATATACCAAAATATACATAAAAGCATTTTAAGAATAATTTAGTTATAAAACATGCATATAGTTGAAAATATACCAAAAGTAAACCTAAGTAATACTTAAATCGTTCATGCATATTTTATTAAAATAAAGCATACTTTTCTAAAACATGTATCCTAAAACACATATATATAAAATAGTAACTCACCCTAGTGCGCTCCACGAGATGGATCCGACGGGCCTGGTCCACTAGCCCTCGGTCTCGGCGCAACTAAACAAATAATAAATAACCGACATTAGAATAAACCTAACAGAAATCCTAGAATTCGATCTAGAGTATTAAACATAGAATCGATATCAGGGTTCGACCGGACATCACGTTTTACGAGAATTCTATCGAAAATCCGGCAGAACCTCCCCTGTAAAACGGACATCTCTCTACTCAAAAGAGTAGAGCCGACCCTGCAAAGAAATACACTTCAAAAAACAAGCTCAACACTCAACCATAACCCCTCGGTCGGACTCCAGACTACAATCTACCGACCGGGGTCCACAAACACAGAACAATTCTAAAAATACCAAAAATACCCTTATAACACAGAATTTCATTTTATACGTAGAAATTACATAATTAACTTTAAAACACTGTAAAAACAGATAAAAACTCATTTTATTAGAAAAATCGTATATTATATATATAATTGAAAATAATTTACGAAAAATAGTTTTAATTAGTTAAAAATACTAAATCATTTGTAGAAATCATTTTTATACCTTAAATAACTATTAAAACCAATTAAATTACATTTTTAACCAATTTAGGGTAAAATTACCAAAATACCCCTATATATAAATATACTAAAATTACTTCAAAAATTCACCAAAAATTATACAATTATCCAAAATTAATTTTCTCAACATATTTATCAATAATATCAATAGTTAAACTCAATTAACCAATTATTTTCAATTTAAAACACAATTAACCCTAATTTCCCAAAATTACATAAACTTCAATAATTCAAAATAAATACATAGAAATTCATAAAAATTCCAAATAAATTCCTATAATTCATTTCAACACCTAATTTAACCATAAAACACAATTTCATAATTTAAATAATTAATTTCCAAGAATTAGAAAATAATATTAAAATATTCAAAAATACCCAAAAATCCAAAAAATCTCCAAAAATTCCACAAAAATTCATACATGTAGATTAAGCTACTAGGATCAACATTTGTGAAGGGAGTTTTCATGAATCAATCAATTCGAAGCTCAAAAAAATCAAAAACCCTAATATGGCCGAAATTGAAAATTCGAAACCTAAGCAAATCTAGACCATTTAAGCTCAAACCAAAGCTAGAATTACACTCACCGGAGCTCAAGGAGAAGAAAGAGATTGACAGTGTTGAAAACGGTGGCCGGAATCATCATCGACGGCGAGAAGCTCAACTTGTTGCCATGGCGGATTCCTGGCGTTCCAGCGGGCTTCCGGTGGCCTGGTCACGTCGGAGAGGAAGAGGAAGGAAGGGGAAGAAGGTTGGCGGCAGCTGGTGGCGGCGAAGGGTGGTCCGGCGTGCTGGAATGGGAGGCACAGTGACGATAGACGATCGGGAGAGAAGAAGAAGAAGAAGAAGAAGGGAGGGGCTAAACGGTAATTTTCCAAATCCTTTTGTTTTAATAATCTATATGTATATATATATATACTTTATACTATATAATAAAATAATAATAAAATCACACACATTAAATTTACACCACACACATATAATTTAATATTTTAAAATATAATAATAAATAAAAATAATTAAATAACAATAAATTAATAAATAAATAATAAAATGTTAGGGTAATATTAATTAAACCCTAATTAAATAAATATTTACACACATAGGCTTTATTTAGTATTTTAAAAAATATGTATGAGTTCATGCAAGTCCATAAATATATTTAAAATAATTAATAATAAATTATTTACGTGAAAATTTCCCCGAAAATGCAAGTCCCGGGAAAATTTTACGTAAAGCACTGTAAATAATACACAATAATTAAAAATAGGTTTTAAATACATATCAACTCATGAAAATATCATAATTTATATACGGAAATTATTAACACTGCATATCCCGATGCAGTATTAAAATATTTAAAAATACGGGATATTACAGTCTTCCCCCCTTATAAGAATTCGTCCTCGAATTCCAGAAAGAAAAGATTACAGGATCAAGAAGGAAAGAGATACGGATAAGAAGCTCGCATCTCAGCTTCAGTCTCCCACGTATGCTCCTCGACTCTATCGCTACGCCACAGAACCTTGACCATCGGAATCTGCTTCGATCGCAACTGTCGAACTTGATAATCAACGATGGCCACAGGTTCTTCCACAAACGTCAAATCTTCCCTCACTTCTACACTGTTGGGTTGCAACACATGAGAAGGGTCTGAGATATACTTCCTCAACATCGAGATATGAAATACTGGATGCACTTGTGACATACTCGGAGGCAAATCCAACCGATATGCAACAGTGCCCACTCTCTCCAGAATCTCAAACGGTCCGATATATCTCGGTGCTAACTTACCCTTCCTACCAAATCTCATCACACCCTTCATCGGAGATACCTTCAGAAAAATAAAATCTCCAACTTGAAACTCCACATCTTTGCGCCTAGGATCCGTATAACTCTTCTGTCTGCTAACTGCGGTCTCTAATCTTCGTTAATCAAGGCAACTTTCTCTGCAGCATCCTGAACCATCTCAGGTCCAGTCAAAGCTCTCTCACCAATCTTGTCCCAACTCAAAAGGGATCTACACTTCCTTCCATATAACGCCTCGTACGGTGCCATGCCAATACTGCTATGGTAGCTGTTATTATATGCAAACTCAACAAGTGGCAAATGATCATCCCAGCTACCTCCCAAATCCACGACACACATCCTCAACATATCTTCCAGTGTCTGGATCGTCCTCTCAGACTGACCATCTGTCTGAGGATGAAAAGCAGTACTGAAGTCCAACCTAGTGCCCATCGCTTCCTGTAACTTCTGCCAAAAATGAGAAGTAAACACCGAACCTCTATCTAACACAATGGACACAGGTACTCCATGAAGGCACACAATATGCTTCACATACAACTTCGCCAATCTAGCAACTGAATAGGTGGCCTTCACAGGCAAGAAATGTGCAGACTTCGTCAATCTGTCTACAATCACCCAGATGGAGTCTTATCCATCCTTCGAACGAGGTAAACTGACCACAAAATCCATAGCTATCCTTTCCCACTTCCACTCGGGAATAGGAAGAGGCTGAAGCTTCCCAGAAGGCTTCTGATGTTCGGCTTTCACTTGCTGACACGTTAAGCACTTAGCAACATAATCAGTGACATCCTTCTTCAATCTGTCCCACCAGTATAGATCTCTGATATTGTGGTACATCTTAGTGACACCTGGATGAACACTGTAGGCTGTAGAATGTGCTTCCTCTAAAATCTCCTCTCTCAAATCATCCACATCAGGAACACACAATCTACCACTGATCCACAACATACCATCATCATCGAGTGTGAAATCAGTGAACTTCCCTGCTCGAACATTCTCTGCAAGCTCTTCTAGAATAGGATCTCGACTCTGAGCTGCTTTAATTCTATCCCTCAGTACAGATCATACTTTAAACTGGGCTAGCAGTCCACCTGATCTACTGATCTTCATCATCAGACCTTGATCCACCAACAGATGCAACTCCTAGATCAATGGTCTCCTCTCAACACCGATGTGAGCAAGACTGCCTGAGGACTTCCTACTCAAGGTATCTGCTACAACATTAGCTTTACCCGGATGATATAAGATCTCGCAATCATAGTCTTTCAACATTTCCAACCATCTCCTCTGCCTCAAATTCAGATCTCGCTACTGAAAAATGTACTTAAGGCTCTTGTGATCAGTAAATATCTCACAAGTCACCCCGTACAAGTAATGTCTCCAAATCTTCAAAGCAAAGATCACTGCAGCCATCTCAAGATCATGTGTAGGATAGTTCTGCTCATGCTTCTTCAACTGCCTCGAAGCATAGGCTATCACCCTTCCATTCTGCATCAATACACAACCAAGACCAATTCTAGAAGCATCACAGTAAACTGTGAACTTATCCACACTATTAGGCAAAGCTAATACTGGCGCTGTGGTCAACTTCTCCTTCAACAACTGAAAACTATTCTCACAAGCTTCTGACCACTCGAATCTAACATTCTTCTGAGTCAAGCGAGTCATAGGGGCTGCTATTTTGGAAAAATCCTACACAAACCGCCTATGATACCCGACTAAACCCAGAAAACTCCGAATCTCTGTGACAGAAGTCGGTCTAGGCCAGTCAGATACTGCCTCAATCTTCTGTGGATCAACCTGAATACCTTCTTTAGACACTACGTGTCCAAGAAAAGAAACACTCTCCATCCAGAAATCACACTTCGAGAATTTAGCATAAAGCTGATGATCTCTCAGTGTCTGTAGTACAATCCTCAAGTGATATACATGCTCCTCCATACTCCTCGAATATACTAGTATATCATCAATGAAGACTACCACAAACTGATCCACATATGGTCTGAATACCCTGTTCATCAAGTCCATAAAAGCTGCTGGTGCATTAGTCAAACCAAAAGACATCACCAGAAACTCATAATGGCCATATCGAGTGCGGAACGCTGTCTTAGGAATATCAGATTCACTAATCCGCAACTGATGATAACCCGACCTCGAGTCGACCTTAGAAAAGAACTATGCACCCTGAAGTTGATCAAACAAGTCATCTATCCTCGGGAGAGGATACTTGTTCTTCACTGTCACCTTATTCAACTCTCTGTAGTCAATGCACAGTCTCAGGGTACCATCCTTCTTCTTCACAAACAGGACTGGTGCACCCCAAGGAGAAACACTAGGTCTGATAAAACCCTTATCCAATAACTCTTGCAACTGTTCTTTCAACTCTGCAGGAGCCATTATGTAGGGTGGCATAGATATAGGAGTAGTACCTGGAACCACATCTATACAGAACTCAATCTCTCTATGAGGTGGTAAACTTGGCAACTCCTCGGGAAAAATATCAGGAAACTCACAAGCAACAGGAACATCTGTGAGTGATAACTTCTCCACTGAAGTATCCTTGACCAATGCCAAATATCCCTGACAACCTTTCCTCAACAACTTCCCAACCGTAATAGCAGAAATAAGATTCTGAGGTGCTGAACTCTTATCACCCACAAACTTAAAATCTTCTTCACCAGGAATTCTGAAGGTCACCTCTTTATTCCTGCAATCTACCACGGTATAGTGCTGAGATAACCAATCCATTCCCAGAATGACATTAAACTCCATCACATCCAACAAAATCAAATCAGCGGGTAATTCTCTACCTCCCACGAGAACTGGACAACTAGAAAGAACAATATCAGTGTCCAAGGAATCACTCAGAGGAGTGGTAACAGACAAAGGAAAAGCCATCCTCGAAGCTTGCCAATAAGATTTAAAAGCAAAAATGGGAGAAACAAACGAATGCGTGGCACCCGGATCAAACAAAACCCATGCATCCAGGTAACAAATAGAAACAATACCTGCCACGACTGCATTAGATGCCTGAGCATCCTACTGAGTGAGATGGAAAACTCTGGCCTAACCTCGACCTCCCTGCTGACTGGTAGAAGCCTGGCCAACACCTCTGGCACCTCCTCTAGTACCTCTACCATGACTCTACTGTGGAACAAACTGAGTGGAACTCTGATGCTGGACTGGAGGTAACTGAAATGGCACGGGTGCAACACTAGCAATCGACTGCTGTTGGAATCGCAGAATCTGCGGCTGTTGATACCCCGAGTAAGGACACGATCTGGCAAAATGTCTTGTCTGTCGACATCTGAAGCATGTCAGTGGTGTCAGATAACACGGTCCCTGATGGACTTTACCGTAAGTCTGACAAACACTGGCCGCTGATCCAGAACTGCGACCACTGTTGCTGCTCGAAGCACCTAACTCAAATCTGAATGATCTACGCTGACCTCCACGGCCATGTCTACTACTCCGATGCACTCGCTGCTGCTGTCTCTGACTCTGCTGAGTCAGACCTCACTACTGACTACTCGAACCAACCTGAAAACTCGAATACGGAGTAGCCTGCAATCCACTCGACTGAACTCCTAGCTGGTAGTAATCAGGCATCGCTCCCTGCCTAACTAGCCTTAGCTCAATCTCCTTGGCTAACTCAATCACAGACTCGAGAGTAAGGCCTGTTGTAGGCATACCAGCAAAAGCTGATCCCAAACCAGTGACATACGTAGTAACCGTGAAATACTGATCTCGCATCAGATCCTCAGCATATCTACCCAGACGAAGAAACTCTCGGGTATACTCCTCTACAGATCGATCACCACGAGAAATACTGGTCAGTCGAAGACGATAACTCAAACGAAGAGGCTCTGGGCAGAATTTCCTCATAAACTGCTCTCGGAACTGAGCCCATGTCATTGTCATCATATAGGGCTGGATCATCTGAATGAACCAATCTAGAGCTGGTCCCTCGACAGACAACTCAACGATCATAATCCGCTGGTACTCGGTATGAGCAATCCGAGTCCTAGTCTCAATCGCATGCAGAAAATCTAATGGATCGGAAGTACCATCAAACGCAATCCTGCCAACTCGGGCATAGAACAAAGCTGCCTCAGGGTCAGACATACCCTGCTGATAGGCAGGCTGAACAACTGGAGGAACAGGAACATCAAACTCAGGCTCAACATGCTCCTCGTCCTGTAACTCTCTCTGCCTACGGCGACCTGCCGCTCCTCAAGGTCTACCTCTGCCACGACCTCTACGTCTAACTGGCTGCTCAGGAGGTAAAACCTCATCCTGGAAAGACTCATCATCCTCGGCCTCAACGACCGGTGGAGCGACACGTGCTCACCTCCTCATACTGAAAAGAAAAACAAAAAGTTTCAGACAAAACAAACAACGGAGGAATAACGCTGAAAACTAAGCAAGGAATACTTATCAAGACGTACTCAAACCTAATTCACTGCAGTAGTTCAACAGAAAACACAACTTTAAAACTAGGGCCACGACTCACATAACTAAGCCCTGACACAGAACTCCGCTCTGATACCAACTTTGTCACGACCCAAAACAGGGGCCATGACTGGCGCTAGGGAACGAGAATTCTTTCGAATCCGGAACCCATAGCAAGCCTAAAAATAAAATAAACATGCAATAATAGTAGCAATATATAATGCAGCGAAAATAAAAATCATAAATATCACAATAGTATTTTCACCAACTGGATTTAAATCAAATCTCATCTCATATATATAAATCTTTTAACACAAATCCAGTTTCAAATATAATACAATATCTCACATAAATAAATTACATAAAATTCCATAAATTAATTTACAACTACTGCAGTGTCTAGATTATAAAAATAAGACTCAAGTAAGCAGTTTACACAAAGAAGTCGGGGCGGAAGAAATCCGGCGTACAGGCCTACTACTGAGGTCTGAAGATGTTGACTCTCCTGAAAAATTATCAACGGAGGGGAGTCAGACCTCACTGAGTGAATTACTATAATATATATACATGCATACTAAATGACAATGCATACAGTCACAGTAAATATCTAATATGTATATATACAGGCAAATACACACAAATGCAGTAAAATCATTTTATATATTTCTATTGAAAATCACAGTTTATGAAGGATCAAATAGAACCCTAAGATATCGCAACCTCGGAAATAGTGTTAGACAACACTCTAGCGACACAGGCTCACTTATTCCAAATATATCCACTTAATCCATTTAGACAGTAGACTGGCCCCGAGACACTAAGTCAACCGAGCTCCTGCAGTCTGACTGCCAGTGTGATTGGCCCCGAGACACTTGGTCAACCGAGCTCCAGCAATCACACCTCCAAACCATATCTCACACATCAAATAAATCAATTCCAATCAATATCCACAAATAGGTTAGTAATATAGCCTAAATACTATAGGCATACCAGTACGTACTCGGTCCTAGTACTGCCCACTAGGTAGGACGATCTATTAATATCCTTCATTAATAATATAAAACATTCATTCATAAAAATAAATGATGCATGAATTTCAATAAAATAACAATATAAACCATATATATACTAGAAATATACCAAAAGTAAACCAGGTATATTTCGAGTATATATACGTCGAATAAATCTAATACAATTACAAAATAAACTAAAATATACCAAAATATACATAAAAGCATTTTAAGAATAATTTAGTTATAAAACATGCATATAGTTGAAAATATACCAAAAGTAAACCTAAGTAATACTTAAATCGTTCATGCATATTTTATTAAAATAAAGCATACTTTTCTAAAACATGCACCCTAAAACACATATATATAAAATAGTAACTCACCCTAGTGCACTCCACGAGATGGATCCGACGGGCCTGGTCCACTAGCCCTCGGTCTCGGTGCAACTAAACAAACAATAAATAACCGACATTAGAATAAACCTAACAGAAATCCTAGAATTCGATCTAGAGTATTAAACATAGAATCGATATCAGGGTTCGACCGAACATCACGTTTTACGAGAATTCTATCGAAAATCCGACAGAACCTCCCCTGTAAAACGGACATCTCTCTACTCAAAAGAGTAGAGCCGACCCTGCAAAGAAATACACTTTGAAAAATAAGCTCAACACTCAACCACAACCCCTCGGTCGAACTCCAGACTACAATCTACCGACCGGGGTCCACAAACACAGAACAATTCTGAAAATACCAAAAATACCCTTATAACACAGAATTTCATTTTATACGTAGAAATTACATAATTAACTTTAAAACGCTGTAAAAACTGATAAAAACTCATTTTATTAGAAAAATCGTATATTATATATATAATTGAAAATAATTTACGAAAAATAGTTTTAATTAGTTAAAAATACTAAATAATTTGTAGAAATCATTTTTATACCTTAAATAACTATTAAAACCAATTAAATAACATTTTTAGCCAATTTAGGGTAAAATTACCAAAATACCCCTATATATATAAATATACTAAAATTACTTCAAAAATTCACCAAAAATTATACAATTATCCAAAATTAATTTTCTCAACATATTTATCAATAATATCAATAATTAAACTCAATTAACCAATTATTTTCAATTTAAAACACAATTAACCCTAATTTCCCAAAATTACATAAACTTCAATAATTCAAAATAAATACATAGAAATTCATAAAAATTCCAAATAAATTCCTATAATTCATTTCAATACCTAATTTAACCATAAAACATAATTTCATAATTTAAATAATTAATTTCCAAGAATTAGAAAATAATATTAAAATATTCAAAAATACCCAAAAATCCAAAAATTCCAAAAAAATTCATACATGTATATTAAGCTACTAGGATCAACATTTGTGAAGGGAGTTTTCATGAATCAATCAATTCAAAGCTCAAAAAAAATCAAAAACCCTAATATGGCCGAAATTGAAAATTCGAAACCTAAGCAAATCTAGACCATTTAAGCTTAAACCAAAGCTAGAATTACACTCACCGGAGCTCAAGGAGAAGAAAGAGACCGGTGGTGTCAAAAACAGTGGCCGGAATCGTCGTCGACGGCGAGAAGCTCAACTTGCTGCCATGGCGGATTCCGGGCGTTCCAGCGGGCTTCCGGTGGCCTGGTCACATTGGAGAGGAAGAGGAAGGAAGGGGAAGAAGGTTGGCGGCAGCTGGTGGCGGCGAAGGGCGGTCCGGCGTGCTGGAATGGGAGGCACAGTGACGGTAGACAATCGGGAGAGAAGAAGAAGAAGGGAGGGGCTAAACGATAATTTTCCAAATCCTTTTGTTTTAATAATTTATATGTATATATATATACTTTATACTATATAATAAAATAATAGTAAAATCACACACATTGAATTTACACCACACACATATAATTTAATATTTTAAAATATAATAATAAATAAAAATAATTAAATAACAATAAATTAATAAATAAATAATAAAATGTTAGGGTAATATTAATTAAACCCTAATTAAATAAATATTTACACACATAGGCTTTATTTAGTATTTTAAAAAATATGTATGAGTTCATGCAAGTCCATAAATATATTTAAAATAATTAATAATAAATTATTTACGTGAAAATTTCCCCGAAAATGCAAGTCCCGGGAAAATTTTACGTAAAGCACTGTAAATAATATACAATAATTAAAAATAGGTTTTAAATACATATCAACTCATGAAAATATCATAATTTATATACGGAAATTATTAACACTGCATATCCCGATGCAGTATTAAAATATTTAAAAACACGGGATATTACAGAGGCCTAGTGGACCTGGCCCATCGGACGCATCTTGAGGAGCGCACTAATTGGGCGTTACTATTCTATATATATATGCTTTAGAGTGCATGATTTTAGAAATATATGTTTTATTTTGATTAAATATACATAAATGATTTAATTAGTACTTAAGTTTATTTTTAGTTTAATTTTGGTTTATCTTTGGTTTATTTTTGATATATTTTAAATTATATGCATGCTTTATTAAACATTTATATTTAGAATGTTTTTAAATATATATTTAGTCTATTCTACAATTATATTGGATTTATTTGACGTATATATGCTCAAAATATACCTGGTTTATTTTTGGTATATTTCTAGTATATATATGATTTATGTTGCAATTTTATTCAATTCATGCATCATTTACTTTTATGAATGTATGCTTTATATTTTTCGAAGGATATCAATAGAACGTGCTACCTAGTGGGCAGCATTAGGACCGAGTACGTACCGGTACGCTGATAGCATTTAGGCTATAATACTAACCTAATTGTGGATGTTGATTATATTGATTCGATTTGGTATTTGATGTGAGATATGATTTGGGAGTGTGATTGCTGGAGCTCGATTGACCAAGTGTCTTGGGGCCAATCACACTGACAGTCAGACTGCTGGAGCTCAGTTGACTTAGTGTCTCGTGGCCAGTTTACTGTCCAAATGGAATAAGTGAATATATTTGGAATAAGTGAGCCTGTATGGCTAGAGTGTTGTCTAACACTGTTTTGAGGTTGCAATTTTCTAGGGTTCTATTTGATCCTTCATAAACAGTTATTTTCAATAAATATATAAAAAATAATTTTATTGCATCTGTGTGTATTTGCTTGTATATATACATATTATATATACTTTTGACTGTGTGCATTGGCATTTAGTATGCATGTATATATACTATAGTAATTCATTAAGTGAGGTCTGACTCCCCTCCGTTGACTATTTTTCAGGAGAGTCATCGTCTTCAGACCTCAGTAGCAGACTTGTATGTCGGATTTCTTCCGCTCCAGCTTCTTTATGTAAATTGCTTATCTAAGTTTTATTTTATAATATAGACACTGCAGTAGTCGTAAACTTGTTAAAAGATATAGTATTATATTTGTGTGAGTTATGTATTTTAAGAATTTGAACTGAATTTGTATTAAAAGAGTTTATTTATATATATGATGAGGATTTGATTTAATTTCATTTGGTGGAAATATTATTTGGATATTTATGATTTTATTCCGCTGCATAATATTTTACTTAAATGTGTTGTTATTATTTCTATTGCATGTTTTATTTTATTTTTAGGCTTACTACGGGTTCTGGATTCGAAAGAATTCCCGTTCCCTAGCGTCGGTCATGACCCCTGTTTTGGGTCGTGACACTCACTACTAATACAAATACAACTACTGCAGTTTTCTAGAGTACAATAATAAATAATTAAGTAGATATTTTACATAATAGGGCTGGGGCGGAGGAAATCCGGCATATAGGCCAACTGCTGATTTCTGAAGAAGAAGACTCTCTTGTAAAAATATCCATGGAGGGGAGTCAGACCTCACTTAGTGAACTGTTATAATATATATATACAAGCGTTACTAAATGTCAAATGCAAATAATCATATGTATATAATAAATATATATACAGGCATGTACACACAGATGTTGAAAATCACTTTATATATAATACTGAAAAACATCAGTTTATGAAAGATCAAATAGAACCCTAATAATCGCAACCTCAATTATCAGTAGAAAACACTCTAGCCATACTGGCTCACTTAATTCCAAGTAAATTCACTTAATCCAAATGGATAGTAGACTGGCCCCGAGACACTGAATCAACCGAACTCCAACAGTCTGTCTGTCAGTGTGATTGCCCCTGAGACACTTGGTCAATCGAGCTCCAACAATCATACCATCAATCACATCACACATCAATCAAGTCATGATCCACAAATAAGTTAGTAATTTAACCTACAATCTATCGCACCGGTACGTACTCGGTCCTAGTGCTACCCACTAGGAAGCATGTTCTATCGATATCCTTCATTTAAAAATAAAACATACATTCAAAAATAAATACTGTAAAATGGCATTCAAAATGTTCAAAGAAATCATATATATACCAGAAATATACCTAAAATAAACTAAGTATATTTCAAGTATATATATATATGTAAAATCAATTCAAACAATTCATGAAATATACTAAATTAAACCAATAACATACTTAAAAATAATTTAAGTATAATTCAAAAGTAAAACATGCATTTATTCCAAAATATACCAAGAATATACTAAAAATATACCTAAAATATATTTAAGCATTTAATAAAACAATTATGCATAATAATACATTTAAAACATATATTTCTAAAACATGCAATCTAAGTGTAATGTATATATAAAATAACAACTCATAAGGATGCGCTCCTCGAGACTGGTCCGTTAGGCTTCGGTCTCAGCGCAACTAAACAATAAAAATAATTACGAACAAATTAGAATAAATCTAACTTAGACTTCTAGAGACTCGATCTAGGATTACAAAATATAGACAGATACAGAATAGGAATTAGACCTGATGTCACGTTTTACGAGAATTCTACCGAAAATTCGGCAGAACCTCCTCTGTAAAATGAACTTCTCTCTACTAAAAAGTAGAGCTGGTCCTACAAGAAAAATACACTTCTAATATAAAAATTTTTACAACCCTTGGTTGGGATCCCAAACTACAAAATTCCCTGACTGAGGTCCACAATTCACCAAAATTCAAATAATATAATAGAATATATTAAAAATCAATAATTACCATAAATACCCTCAAAATATCAAGATATAGCATATTCAACATTAAAACATCAAAATAATTATTTTTCTTAATAATTACTTAAAAACCCTAAATAATAATATAATATTATTAAAATAAAATTTTCTCGATAATTCAATATAATTTAATAAAAACTCACTTTACTAATCCAAATAGCCTAATTAGTCTAAATACATATTAAAAATTAATAAAAATCCATTTTATTACAAAAATAGTATATAATATATTATTTGAAAATAATTTTTGAAAATTAGTTTTAATTAGTTAAAAATAGTAAATAATTTTTAAAAATCATTTTAGTACCTCAAATAATATTAAAATCAATTAAACATAATTTTTAACTAAAATTATCACCAAATTACACAATTAACCCTAATATTAAAAAATATACATAAAATACTAATAATACTAAAAAATTCAATAAAAATTATATAAATACACAAATTATTTTATCAACATATATCTCAATAATATCAACAAAAAAATATAATTAATGAATTATTTCTAACAAAATATATATTTAACCTAATTTTCCAAAATTGACATAAACCTAAAATAATTATAAAAATTATACAAAAATCAAAAAAATTATAAACTCAACTCTAAAATTAATAATAACTACTAATAACACCAAAAATCACAATTTCATAATTTATATAATTAATTTACGAAAATTAATAAAATAATAATAAAATATTCAAAAATTCACCAAAAATCAAATAAATCCTAAAAATCAAAAAAAAAATATAGAGATGTAGATTGAGCTTCTAGGAACAATATTTGTTAAGGAAGATTGACTGAATTAAGCTAAATCAACCAACAAAAAATTATGAAACCCTAAAGCTCAAAACTAAAAATTCAAGAAAACTCAAGAAAATGGAAGATTAAGTTCAAACCGAGCTTAGATTAGTGTTTACCGGTGAGAGAGGAAGAAAACAAGACTAGAATCATGAAGAATGGTGGCCGGACATGTGTGGAACGATGCCAGAAGCTACTGTCGCTGCAACTGCTATTTTTTTTGCTTCTTCGGCGACGATTGACGTGTAGGCGACAGCGGGAAGGCTGGAGAAGAAGGCGATGACTGGCCGGAGGAGGGAGAGGCACACCGACGATAGGGAAACGGTGTGATAGACGGAGGAGTGGGAAGAAGGTGGGTTACAGGAAGAAGAAGAAAATGGTTTTTGTTTTAAATGTGTGTGTGTGTGTGTGTGTGTATATATATATATATATATATATATATATATATATATATAATATATATATATATATATATATATATATATATATATATATATATTAATCTCCATACACATATATATTAATATATATACACACACACATATATATATATTCACACACAAATAAAATAATACTAACCCTATGTAATATCCTGAGTTTTTAAATAATTTTAAACTGCATCAGGATATGTAATGTTAATAATTTTTATAAATATTTATGATTATTTAATGAGTGTGCTATTTATTAAAGTCATTTTTAATTATTTTATATTATTTTAAGATATTTACGTAAAATTTTTCCTGGAATTTTATTTTCGGGAAAATTAAAACATGAATAATTAAATATTAATTATTTTAAACCGTTTAGTGAATTTGTATGAGTTCATGCATGATTTTAAAGTGTCAAATAAAATATATATGCGTACATGCATTTAAATTAAAATTAGAGTTTATTTAATTCAATTATATTATATTATATAGTTTTAATATTAATTAATTAAGTGTGTATATATGTATATGTGTGTATATATATTATTAAAATATGTGTGTGGTGCATATTTATTGTGTGTATTATATTATATATTAAAATAATATAAGTTAGATATATATATACATATAATATTTGTACCAAAATAAAAGTTTAAAATAATTACAGAATTGCCATTATCATCTTTCTTCTTCCTCCCGATCGTTTTCCTTCCCGTCCGGCCGCTACAACTCCTTTCTCTTCCCCTCGGTGTGCCCTTCGGCATGCCACCACCATCCAGCCTGCTTCGCCACCTGCCACCTACTTCTTTGACGTGGTTTGGCCGAATTTTCAGAGAGAAGCCAAAAATCGATCTTAACGTCGATCAAGCACTTTTCGGTCACCATTTTGAGCCCCACCATTCTCTATCTTCTCTTTGAGCTCTAGTGAGTCCATTTTCAATCTTTGTTTCACTTGAAATGGTCTAGATTTTCCTAGGTTTCGATTTATCATTTTCGGCCATTTAGGGTTTTTGATTTTTTTTGAGCTTCGATTTGGTTGATTCATGTAATCTTCCTTCACAAACATTTATCCTTGTAGCTTAATCTAGCTCTGTGAATTTTTGTAGAATTTTTGGGAATTATTTTGATTTTTGTGAATTTTTTATTATTTTATTAATATTTTCTAATTTTTGAAAATTAATTAATTAAATTATGAAATTGTGTTTTATGGTGCTTATGGGTGTTAAAATGAATTTTAGAAATTTATTTATAATTTTTGTGAATTTTATATGATTATTTGGAATTTATTTAGTTTATGTAATTTTGGGGAAAATTAGGTTAATTATGTGTTTTAGTAAAATTAATTGGTTAATTGAGTATATTTATTGATATTTTTGAATTATATGTTGAGAAATTTAATTTTGAGTAATTATACTATTTTTGGTGAATTTTTTATTAATTTTAGGGAATTTACGAAACTAGGGGTATTTTGTAATTTGGCACTAAATTGGCTAAAAATGTAATTAAATTGGTTTTAATATTTATTTAAGGTATAAAAATGATTTCTACAAATTATTTAGCATTTTTAACTAATTAAAACTATTTTTCGTAAATTATTTTCAAATTATATATAATATACGATTTTTCTAAATAAATGAGTTTTTATCGATTTTTAGTATGTTTTAGGGTTAATTATATAATTTGGATTTATAAAATGTATTTTTAATATTAAAGGGCATTTTCAGTATTTCTGTAATTATTTCGTGAATTGTGGACCTCGGTCAGTGAAATTGTAGTTTAGAGTCCGACCGAGGGATTGTGAATTGTGTTCTGCGTATATTCAAAGTGTATTTCTTTATAGGACATGCTCTACTCTTTGAGTAGAGAGATGTCCGTTTTACAGGGGAGGTTCTGCCGAATTTTTGGTAGAATTCTCGTAAAACATGATGTCCGATCGAATTCTGATTCTAATTTTGTGTCTAAGATTCTAGATTGAGTCTTTAGAATTTCCGCTAGAATTATTCTGATTTTCTGTTATCATTTATTTGTTTAGTTGCGCCGAGACTGAGGTCTAGTGGGGCAGGCCCGTCAGATCCGTCTCGAGGAGCGCAATAGCAGTGAGTTGTTATTTTATATATACGTGTTCTAGGATGCATGTTTTTAGAAATGTATGTTTTATTTTATAAAATATGCATACATGGTTTAATAATTACTTAGGTTTATTTTGGTATATTTTGGTATATTTTAAACTACATGCATGTTTAATTAATAAATTATTCTTAAAATGTTTCTAGGTATATTCATGGTTATTTCTAGTTTATTTTGTAAATAAATTGAATTTATTTGACATGTATATACATGAAATATACTTGGTTTATTTTTGGTATATTTCTAGTATATATATGGTTTATGTTGCTGTTTTATTTAATATCATGCATCATTTATTTTATGAATTTATGTTTTATATAATAATGAAGGATATCAATAGAACGTGCTACCTAATGGGCAGCACTAGGACCGAGTACGTACCGGTATGCCGATAGCATTTAGGCTATATTACTAACCTATTTATGGATTATGATCGGATTGATTTATTTGATGTGTGATGTGATTTGAGAGTGTGATTGCTACAGCTCGGTTGACCAAGTGTCTCGGGGCCAATCACATTGACAGTCAGACTGCTGGAGGTCGGTTGACTTAGTGTCTCGGGGCCAGTCTACTGTCCAAATGGAACAAGTGAATTTATTTGGAATAAGTGAGCCTGTATGGCTAGAGTATTATCTAACACTGTTTTGAGGTTGCGATTTTCTAGGGTTCTATTTGATCCTTTATAAATGGATGTTATTTTCAGTAAATATATAAAATGATTTTGCTGCATCTGTGTGTTTTTGCTTGTATATATATTTATTATATATACTATTGAATGTGTGCATTGTCATTTAGCTATGCATGTATATATATTATAACAATTCACTCAGTGAGGTCTGACTCCCCTCCGTTGACTATTTTTCAGAAGAGTCCTCATCTTCAGACCTCAGTAGCAGACCCATACGCCGGATTTCTTCTGCCTCGGCTTTACTATGTAATCTGCTTACTTGATGTTATTTTATAATTTAGACACTGCAGTAGTTGTAGTCGGTTGTGAGATTTATGTATTGTGTTCGTATGAAATTTGTATTTCAAAGATTTGAACTGAGATTGTATTAAAGTTTATATATATGAGATGAGTTGTTTATTTAAATCCATTGGTGGATTATTATTTTATTATTTATGAGATTTATTTCAGCTGCGAGATATTTTATTTATGTTATTATTATTGCATGTTTTATTTTATTTTTAGGTTTGCTATGGGTTCCGGATTCGAAAGAATTTCCGTTCCCTAGTGCCAATCATGGCCCCTGTTTTGGGTTGTGACACCCTAATATATGTGTGTGTGTGTGTGTGTGTGTATATATATATATATATATATATATATATATATATATATATATATATATATATATATATATATATATAATAACACACATAAAATAATCATGCAATAATGCATTTTAAATAATAATAATAATAATAATAATAATAATAATAATAATAATAAACATCATTTTAAAAATAAAATAACATTAGTACTTAAATATTATTATTAAAATACTTCTTTTCAAAGTAATAAATATAACGTAAAAAAAATTTCCAAAATAATAAGTTTTAAAATAAATATTTATGTAGAAAATTATGAGTAAACATAAAATAATAGATATTGATCATAAAATAATCAAATATAACTTTAAATTTTATTAACACTACATATCCTGTTTTAAATTAAAATAATTTAAAAAATATAGGTCGTTACAGTCTCCCTTCCTTATAAGAATTCATCCCCGAATTCCAAGAAAGAATAAGCAGGAATCAAGGAGGAAAAAGATACGGGTAAGAAGCTCACATCTCAGCTTCAGTCTCCCAAGTATGCTCTTCTACGTTGTTGCTGCACCACAACACCTTGACCATCAGAATCTGCTTCGAACGCAACTGTCGAACTTGATAGTCTACGATCGCAACAGGTTCTTCTACGAACGTCAAGTCTTCAATCACATCCACGCTATTAGGCTGTAACACGTGTGAAGGGTCTGAAATATACTTCCTCAACATTGAGATATGAAACACCAGATGCACTTAAGATATACTCGGAGGCAAAGCCAACCGATTTGCAACAGTGCCAAGTCTCTCCAGAATCTTGAACAGTCCTATACATCTCAGTCCTACTAAATCAAAGCTCTCTCCTCAATCTCATCCCAACTCAGAGGGGATCTACACTTTCTTTCGTACAAAGCCTTATATGGTGTCATTCCAATACTGCTATGGTAGCTATTATTATATGCAAACTTAACAAGTGGCAAATGATCATCTTAGCTACCACCCAGATCCAAAACACACATTCGCAACATATCTTCCAGTGTCTAAATTGTCCTCTCAGACTGACCATCTATCTAAGGATGAAAAGTAGTACTGAAATCCAACTAGTGCCCATCGCTTCCTGCAACTTCTGCCAAAAATGAGAGGTAAACACTGAACCTTTGTCTGACACAATAGACACAGGTACTCCATGAAGGCACACAATATATTTCACATACAGCTTCACTAATCTAGCTACAAAATAAGTGGCTTTCATAGGCAAGAAATATGCAGACTTGGTCAACCTGTCTACAATCACCCATATGGAATCATATCCATCCTTGGAATGAGGTAAACCAACCATAAAATCCATAACGATCCTTTCCCACTTCCACTTAGGAATAGGAAGAGGCTGAAGCTTCCCAGAAGGCTTCTAATGCTTAGCTTTCACCTGCTGACATGTCAAACACTTAGCAACATAATCAACTACATCCTTCTTCGGTCCATCCCACCAGTACAAGTCTCTGATACTGTGGTACATTTTAATGACACCTGGATGTACATTGTAAGCTATAGAATGTGCTTCCTCAAGGATCTCTTCTCTCAAATTATCCATATCAGGAACACACAATCTACCACTAATCCACAAAATACCATCATCATCAAGTGTGAAATCAGTGAACTTCCCTACGTGAACATTCTCTGCAAGCTCTTCCAGAATAGGATCTCAGCTCTGAGCTGTCTTAATCCTATCTCTCAACACAGATCGCACCTTAAACTGAGCTAGTAGTCCACCTGATCTACTCATCTTCATCATCAGACCTTGATCTACTAACTGATGCAACTCTTGGATCAACGGTCTCTTTTCCACACTAATGTGAGCAAGACTACCTGAGGACTTCCTACTCAAGGCATCTGCTACCACATTAGTCTTGCCTAGATGATATAGAATCTCATAGTTATAATCTTTCAATAATTCGAACCATCTTCTCTGCCTCAGATTCATATTTCTTTGCTGGAAAATGTACTTAAGGCTCTTGTGATTAGTAAAAATTTCACAAGTCACCCCGTATAGATAATGTCTCTAGATCTTGAGAGCAAAGATCACTGCAGCCATCTCTAGGTTATGGGTAGGATAGTTCTATTTATGCTTCTTTAACTGCCTCGAAGCATAGGCTATCACCCTACCATTCTGCATCAACACACAACCTAAGCCAACTCTAGAGGCATCACAATACACTATGAACTTGTCTACTCCATTAGGCAAAGCCAAAACTGGAGCCGTGGTCAATTTTTCCTTCAATAACTGAAAGCTGTTCTCACAAGCGTCAGACCACTCAAACCTTACATTCCTCTGAGTCAAGTGAGTCATAGGAGTTGCAATTCTAGAAAAATCCTGTACAAACCTCCTATAATACCCAGTTAAACCTAGAAAACTATGAATCTCTATAACTAAAGTCAGTCTAGGCCATTGAGACACTACCTCAATCTTCTGTGGATTAACCTGGATACCCTCTTTAGACACCACGTGTCCAAGAAAAGCAACACTCTCTATCCAGAAATAACACTTCGAGAATTTAGCATAAAGCTGATGTTCTCTCAGTGTCTGCAATACAGTTCTCAAGTGATATACATGTTCTTCCATACTCCTCAAATACACCAATATATCATTAATGAAGACTACCATAAACTGATCCATAATTGGTCTGAATACCCTGTTCATCAGGTCTATAAAAGTGGCTGGTGCGTTAGTCAAGCCAAAAGACATCACCAGAAATTCATAATGGCCATATCGAGTGCAGAATGCCGTTTTAGGAACATCGGCTTCATTGATCCGCAACTGATGATAACCTGATCTCAAATCAATCTTGGAAAAGAACTGTGCACCCTGTAGCTGATTAAACAAGTCATCTATCCTTGAGAGAGGATATTTGTTCTTCACTGTCACCTTGTTCAGCTCTCTATAGTTAATGCACAATCTCAGGGTACCATCCTTCTTCCTTACAAACAGGATTGGTACACCTCAAGGAGAAACACCGGGTCTAATAAAACCCTTATCTAGCAACTCTTGTAACTGCTCCTTCAACTCTGTAGGAGCCATTCTGTAGGGTGGCATAGAAATAGGGGTAGTGCCTGGAACCACATCTATATAGAACTCAATCTCTCTGTGAGGTGGTAAACTTGGCAACTCCTTAAGAAAAACATCAGGAAACTCATAGGCAATGGGAGCATTTGTGAGTGACAACTTCTCTACTAAAGTATCCCTGACTAATACCAAATAACTTTGACAACCCTTCCTCAGCAACTTCCTAGCCGTAATAGCGGAAATGAAATGCTAAGGTGCAAAACTCTTATCACCCATAAACTTAAATTCTTCTTCACCAGGAATTCTAAAAGTCACCTTTTTTCTCCGACAATCTGCCATGGCATAGTGTTCATATAACCAATCCATACCTTGAATAACATTGAATTCTATCACATTTAACAATACTAATTCAACGGGCAATTCTTTACCTCCAAGAAGAACTGGACAGCCAAAAAGAAGAACATCAGTGTCCAAAGAATCGCTTAGAGGAGTGGTGACAGACAAAGGAAAAGCCATCCTCGAAACTTGCCAACAAGACTTGGAAGTAAACACAGTAGATACAAACGAATGTGTGGCACTTAGATCAAACAAAACCCAAACATCCACCTGCAATGACTGCATTAGCTGCCTGAGCATCCTGCTGAGTAAGATGGAAGACTCTGGCTTGACCTTGACCTCCCTGCTGACTGGTAGAAGCCTAGCCAGCACCTCTGACACCTCCTCTGGTACCTCTACCATGACCCTGCTGAGGACCAATTTGAGTAGAACTCTGGTGTTAAACTGGAGGCAACTCATAAGGAACAGGTGCTGCATTGGCAATCAACTGCTATAGAAATCGCGAAATCTGTGGCTGTTGATAACCAAAATAGGGACATGATCTAGCAAAGTGTCTCGTCTGTCCGCATTGAAAACAAGTCAGCGGTATCATATAACATGGTCCCTGATGGACTCTACCACACATCTAACAAACACTGGTAGCTGAGAATTACGACCACTGCTACTGTTCGAAGCACCTGATCTAAGTCTGAACGGACTATGTTGACCTCCATGGCCATGTCTACTGCTCTAGTATACCCTTTGCTGCTACCTCTGACTCTACTGGGCTGGGCCTCTCTACTGACTACTTGAACCAATATGAAAAATCGAGTATGGATTAGTCTGAAATTGTAATATCCCGTGTTTTTTAAATATTTTTACACTGTATCGGGATATGCAGTGTTAATAATTTTTATATATATATATTACGATATTTTTACGAGTTGATATGTATTTAAAATCTATTTTAATTATTGTGTCTTATTTACAGTGCTTTACGTAAAATTTTCCCGAGACTTTCATTTTCGGGGAAATTTTCACGTAAATAATTTATTATTAATTATTTTAAATATATTTTCGGACTTGCATAAACTCATACGTATTTTTAAATTACTAAATAAAGCCTATGTGTGTATTTATTTATTTAATTAGGGTTTAATTTATTACCCTAATATTTTACTAATTAATTAATTATTTTATTGTTATTTAATTATTTTTATTTAGTATAAATTATTAAAATATTAAATTTTATGTATGTGGTGTATATTTAATGTGTGTAATTTAATATTATTTTATTATATAGTATAAAGTATATATATATACATATAATATATCAAAAAATCAAGTTTTTAGAAAATTACCATTTTGCCCCCGAGTGCCTCCTTCTTCCCCGATCACCTTCCCTCACTGTTCCGGTCACTGCCGTCCCGTTCCCTTGCAGTTGGTGTGCCGTCCGGTGTGCCACCACCTTCCCCAGCCTTCCTTGCCGCCTGCAGCAACCATTTCCGGCGCTTGGAAGCCATTTTTGGTCGGAGAAGCCGAACTTCTCTTCACCGTCGATCACGACGATTCCGGCCACCATTTTCGACACCGCCGGTCTCTTTCTTCTCCTTGAGCACCGATGAGTGTGATTCTAGCTTTGGTTTGAGATTAAATGGTCTAGAATTGCTTAGCTTTCGAATTTTCCAATTCGGTCACATTAGGGTTTTTGATTTTTTTGAGCTTCGAATTGATTGATTCATGAAAACTTCCTTCACAAATGTTGATCCTAGTAGCTTAATCTACATGTATGAATTTTTTTGGAATTTTTGGAGATTGTTTGGATTTTTGGGTATTTTTGAATATTTTAATATTATTTTCTAATTTTCGGAAATTAATTATTTAAATTATGAAATTGTGTTTTATGGTTAAATTAGGTGTTGAAATGAATTATAGGAATTTATTTGGAATTTTTATGAATTTCTAAGTATTTATTTTGAATTATTGAAGTTTATGTAAATTTGGGAAATTAGGGTTAATTGTGTTTTTAATTGAAATTAATTGGATAATTGAGTTTAATTATTGATATTATTGATAAATATGTTGAGAAAATTAATTTTGGATAATTGTATAATTTTTTGGTGAATTTTTGAAGTAATTTAAGTATATTTATATATATAGGGGTATTTGGTAATTTTACCCAAAATTGGCTAAAAATGTAATTTAATTGGTTTTAATAGTTATTTAAGGTATAAAAATGATTTCTACAAATTATTTGGTATTTTTAACTAATTAAAACTATTTTTCGTGAATTATTTTCAATTATATATATAATATACGGTTTTTCTAATAAAATGAGTTTTTATCGGTTTTTACAGTGTTTTAAGGTTAATTATGTAATTTCTACCTATAAAATGTATTTCTATGTTATAAGGATATTTTTGGTATTTCTGGAATTGTTCTGTGTTTGTGAACCCCGGTCAGTAAACTGTAGTCTGGAGTCCGACCGAGGGGTTGTGGTTGAGTGTTGAGCTTGTTTTTCGAAGTGTATTTATTTTCAGGGTCGGCTCTACTCTTTTGAGTAGAGAGATGTCCGTTTTACAGGGGAGGTTCTGTTGGATTTTCGGTAGAATTCTCGTAAAACGTGATATCCGGTCGAACCCTAATATCAATTCTGTGTTTAATACTCTAGATCGAATTCTAGGATTTTCTGTTAGGTTTATTCTAATGTCGGTTATTTATTGTTTGTTTAGTTGCGCCGAGACCGAGGGCTAGTGGACTAGGCCCGTCGGATCCATCTCGTGGAGCGCACTAGGGTGAGTTACTATACTATATATATATGTTTAGGATGCATGATTTAGAAATATATATTTTATTTTATTTTGATTAAAATGCATAAATAATGTGATTTGTATTTAAGTATATTTTTGGTTTGTTTTTGGTTTATTTTTGGTATATATTAAATTATATACTTGTTTTGTAAATAAAATATATTTAAAATGTTTTTAAATATATTTCTAGCTTAAGTTATAATTTGATTGGATTCATTTGACGTATATATACTCAAAATATACCTGGTTTACTTTTGGTATATTTCCAGTATATATATGGTTTATATTGTTATTTTATTTAAATTCACGCATCATTTATATTTGTGAATGAATGTTTTATATTTATTAATGAAGGATATCGATAGAACGTGCTACCTAGTGGGCAGCACTAGGACCGAGTACGTACCGGTACGCCTATAGTATTTAGGCTATACTACTAACTATTTGCGGATATTGATTGATTATGATTATTGATGTGTGTGATGTGATTTGGGTGTGATTGCTGGAGCTCGGTTGAACAAGTGTCTCGGGGCCAATCACACTGGCAGTCAGACTGCTGGAGCTCGGTTGACTTAGTGTCTCGGGGCCAATCTACTGTCCAAATGGATTAAGTGGATATATTTGGATTAAGTGAGCCTGTATGGCTAGAGTGTTGTCTAACACTATTTCTGAGGTTGCGATATTCTAGGGTTCTATGTAATCCTTCATAAACTGTGATTTTCAATAAAATATATAAAAAATAGATTTTCTGCATCTGTGTGAATTTGCCTGTATATATATATATATTGTATATACTGTTGACTGTATGCATTATCATTTAGTATGCATGTATATATATTAGAGTAATTCACTCAGTGAGGTCTGACTCCCCTCCGTTGACTATTTTTCAGGAGAGTCAACATCTTCAGACCTCAGTAGCAGGTCGATACGCCGGATTTCTTCCGCCCCGGTTTCTTTGTGTAAATTACTCACTTGAGTCTTATTTTTATATAATCTAGACACTGCAGTAGTTGTGAATTAAATTGTGGGATTTTATGTATTTTATTTATGTGAGATATTGTATTATTTGAACTGGATTTGTATTAAGAGATTTATATATATAAGATGAGATTTGACTTAAATCCAGTGGTGAAAATGTTATTATTATATTTATGATTTGATTTATGATTTTTATTTCCCCTGTAAATTTGATATTGTTATTATTATTATTGCATATTTTTTTTTTAGGCTTGCTACGAGTTCCGGATTCGAAAGAATTCCCGTCCCTAGCGCCGGTCATGGCCCTGTTTTGGGTCCTGACAGAAATCCACCTAACTAAATGCCCAACTGGTAATAAGCAGGCATAGCTCCTTGCCTGACTGGCCTCAGCTCAATCTCTTTGGCCAACTCTATCACTGACTCTAGAGTAAGGCCCGTTGTAGGCATACTAGCAAATGCAGAACCCAAACTAGTGACATAAGTAGTGATTACGTAGTACTGATCTCGCATCAGGTCCTCTGCATATCTGCCAAGTCAAAGAAACTCTCTGGTGTAGTCCTCAACAGATCTATCACCTCGGGTAATGCTAGTCAGTCGAAGTCTGAAGCTCATACGAAATGGCTTTGGGCAGAATCTCCTCATAAATCACTCTCTAAACTGTGCCCAGGTCATCGTCATCATGTATGGCTGAATCATCTGAATAAACCAGTCCAGAGTTAGTCCTTCAACTGATAGCTTAACTATCATGATCCGCTGGTACTCAGTATGAGCAGTTCGAGTCCTCGTCTCTATCGCATGCAGAAAGTCTAGAGGGTTAGAAGTCCCATCGAACGAGATCCTGCTGACTCTGGCATAGAACAGTGCTGCCTCAAGGTCTGACATACCCTGCTGATAGGCAAGCTGAACAGGCGGTGCAACTGGAGGTACTGGAATATCCTCGTACTCAGGCTCTACAAGTTCCTCATCCTGTAGCTCTCTCTGTCTATGGTGACCTTTCGCTCCTTGAGGTCTACCTCTACCACGACCTCTGCGCCAAGTTGGCGGCTCATGAGGTAAAACCCCATCCTGGAAGGACTCATCATCCTTGGCCTCAACAACCGGTGAGCGACACGTGCTCGCCTCCTCATTATGAAAAGACAAATAGAAGGATTCAGACAAAACAAACAACTAAGGATAACGCAAAAAACTAAATCAAGGAATACTTATCAAGACATACTCGACCCTAATTAACTATAGTAGTTTCAAAAGAAAACATGACACTAAAAACTTAGGGCCGTAACTCAACAACTAAGTCCTATACAAAACTCCACTCTGATACTGTCACGACCCAAAACAGGGGGCCATCACCAGCGCTAAGGAACGAAATTCTTTTGAATCTGGAACTCGTAGCAAGCCTTAAAAGAAAAGCATGCAATAAAATAAAATAAATAAAATATTTATTCAGCGGAAATTAAATCTCAAATAATAAAATAAATTCTCAACTTCCTTTAATAACATAAAATCACATCTCATATCATAAATAAAATCTTTTAATACAATACTTCAGAGTAACACTCTGAATTAAAATCTCGTACATGCATAAATCAGATATAACTTTCGATAGAATTAAATACAACTACTACTGTAGCGTCTAGAGTACAAAATAAAACTCAAGTAAGTGATTTACATAATAAAGCCGGAGCGGAAGAAATTCGGCAGACAGGTCTACTACTGAGGTTTAAAGATGAGGACCCTCTTGTAAAAACATCAACGGAGGGGAGTCAGACCTCACTGAGTGAATTATTATAATATATATACACGCATAACTAAAAGTCAAATGCAGAGACTCAAAAGTGTATATAATAAATATATATACAAGCAAGTACACACAGATGCAAAGAAAATCATTTTTATAATAATACTGAAAATCATCATATGAAGGATCAAATAGAACCCAATATGATCGTAACCTCAATACCAATAGAAAGTACTCTAGCCATATAGGCTCACTTAATTCTAAGTAAATTCACTTATTCCATATGGACAGTAGACTGGCCCCGAGACACTAAGTCGACCGAGCTTTAGCAGTCTGACTGTCAATGTGATTGGCCCTAAGACACTAGGTCAACTGAGTTCCAACAATCACACTCTTAATCATATTAATCTCAATCAAATCAATATCAATCAATCATAATCACCCTAATTAATTTTCACTTAGCTCTAATCTATCGCACCAATATATACATGGTCCTAGTGCTGCCCACTAGGAAGTACGTTCTATCGATATCCTTCATTTATATTAAAACTTACATTCAGAAAAATAAATAATGCATAATGACATTTAAAATAAACAAATAAACCATATATATACAAGAAATATACCTAAAATAAACTAAGTATATGCCGTGCATATATACGTACAATAAATTTAATTAAATCATTTAATATACTCAAAATCACCCAATAATATACTTTACATAATTTGAAAATAAATCACAAAGAAAACATGCATTTATTTTAAAATAATATACTAAAAATATACCTAAGCATTTAATAAAGCAATTATGTAAAATTTACATTTAAAACATATAATTTCTAAAACATGCAACCTAAAGCAATGCATATATATCATAATAACTCACAGTTGTGCACTCCTCGAGACGGGTTCGATGGGCCTGGTCCACTAGACCTCGATCTCGGCGCAACTAGCAATAAAATAATAACACGAAATCAGAATAATTCTAACTTAACTTCTAGAGACTCGATCTAAGATTACTAACACAGACAGAGAATAGGAATTTGACCGAATGTCACGTTTTACGAGAATTTTATCAAAAATTTGACAGAACCTCCTCTGTAAAATGAACATCTCTCTACTTAAAAAGTAGAGTTGGTCTTGCAAGAAAAGTACACTTCGAATAAAAATTCGCACAACTCCTCGGTCGGGATCCCAAACTGCAATTTCCACCGACCGAGTTCACAATTCACAAAAAAATACAAAAAAATATATTAAAATTCCATAAATACCAAAAATACCCTTTAAGTATCAAAATATAGCATTTAAGTATTAAAACACCGAAAGTAATTATTTCACCGATAATTAATTAAAAACCTTAATATTAATATAATATTATTAAAATTAATATTCCTCGATAAATTCACAAATATTAATAAAAATTAGTTTTATAAATCTAAATTACTTAATTAGTCCAAAAACATATTAAAAATTACTAAAAATCCATTTATTTACAAAAATAGTATATTATATTTAATTTGAAAATAATTTTCAAAAAATAGTATTAATTAGTTAAAATTAGTAATTAATTTGTAAAAATCATTTTTATACCTCAAATAATTATTAAAACCAATTAAATTTAATATTCAACCAAAATCATCACCAAATTACCAAAATGCCCCTAATATACAAAAATACACATAAAATACTAATAATATTCAAAAATTCGATAAAAATTATATAATTACACAAAAATTATTTTCTCAACATATTATTCTCTAAAATCCACAAATACACTTAATTAACCAATTATTTTTAACTAAATATATATTTAACCTATATTTTCAAAATTGACATAAACTAAATATAATTATAAAAATTACATAAAAATCACAAAAATTATAAATTAAATTCTGAAATTAATATTAACCACCAAAAGGACCAAAAATGAAAATTTTATAATTTATTTATTTAATTTACGAAAATTATAAAATAATAATAAAATAATAAAAAATAAACAAAAATCAAAATAAATTCCAAAAATTACACAAAATTCTACGATGTAGATGAAGCCAGAGGGATCAACTTTTGTGAAGGAATTTCTCATGAATCACAAGGAATCAAGCTCAAAAATTCAAAAACCAAAAATGGCCAAAATAAAGAAATCGATCACCACTGAAATCTAAGCCAAACCAAGTGAAACTGTTATAACCCGTGTTTTTAAATTATTTTAATATAAAGTAGGATATGTAGTGTTAATAATTTCAAGCTATATTTGATTATTTTATTATTCTGTGAATAATTATTGTTATTTTTACATTAATTATAGTTTTCTACGTAAACATATATATAGATGTTTATTAGTTTGAATAATATTATTTAAATAAGGCTTAATTTGTTGCATTAGTATTTTAATATTATTATTCTAATAAATTACATTATTGACCTTAATTTTTATGAGTTATACATATATATGCATGCATGAATATTATTAGGGTTTAATAATTAAATTATGTGTATATATTATATTTTTTTTGTGTTGTATATATATATATATATATATTTATGTGTGTATTAATTTGTGTGGTGTGCATTTATTGAGTATATATTATAAAGTTATTGTATTTTAATGTAAAGTTATATATATATATTGTAATATCCCGAGTTTTTAAATAATTTTAAACTGCATCGGGATATGTAGTGTTAATAATTTATATATATATTTATGATTATTTAATGAGTTTGTTATTTATTAATGTCATTTTTAATTATTTTATATTATTTTAAGATATTTACGTAAAATTTTCCCGAAAATTTTATTTTCGAGGAAATTAAGACGTAAATAATTAAATATTAATTATTTATTAAACGGTTTTAATGAATTTGCATGAGTTCATGCATGATTTTAGTGTCAATAAAATACATATACGTACATTCATTTAAATTAAAATTAGGGTTATTTAATTAAATTAAATTATAATATATAGTTTTAATAGTAATTAATTAAATGTGTGTATATATGTATATGTATATGTGATATATATTATTATTAAAGTGTGTGGTGGATATTTATTGTGTGTATTAATTTATATATTAAAATAATTAAAGTTAGATATATATATATATATATATATACATATATACATAAAATATTATTAACTAAAATAAGTTTGAGTTATTTACAACAGTGCCATCAACTACTCCTTTTCCCTCTCGATCATCTTCGCGAATCCGGCCACTGCTACGCTGTTCTCTTCCTGTCGGTGTGCCTCCTGGCATGCCACCTTCCTTGTCAGCCATTTTCGACGTCTAGAGCATCCATTTCCAATGAGTTTGGCCGGATTTCTTTAAAGTTGCCGAAAGTCACACTCAACTCCAATCGATGACTTTCCGACCACCATTTCGAGCCCCACCGGTCTCTATCTCTTCCTTGAGCTTCGGTCAGGGCATTTCCAAGCTTTTTTTCATTTGAAATGGTCTAGATTTCCCTACGTTTTGATTTATCATTTTCGGCCATTTAGGGTTTTTTATTTTTTTTGAGCATTGATTTGGTTGATTCATACAAAATTCCTTCACAAAAATTGATCCTAGTAGCTTAATATAACTCTGTAAATTTTTGTAGAATTTTTGGGAATTATTTTGATTTTTGTGAATTTTTTATTATTCTATTAATATTTTCTAATTTTGAAAATTAATTAATTAAATAATGAAATTGTGTTTTATGGTGTTTATAGGTGTTGAAATGCATTTTAGAATTAATTTGTAATTTTTGTGAATTTTATATAATGATTTTGAATTTATTTAGTTTATGTAACTTTGGGAAAATTAGGTTAATAATGTGGTTTAGTGAAATTAATTGGTTAATTGAGTATATTTATTGATATTATTGAATTATATGTTGAGAAATTTAATTTTGAGTAATTATACTATTTTTGGTGAATTTATATATATTAGGGGTATTTTGGTAATTTGGCACTAAATTGGCTAAAAATATAATTAAATAGGTTTTAATAGTTATTTAAGGTATAAAAATGATTTCTAAAAATTAATTAGTATTTTTAACTAAGTAAAACTATTTTCGTAAATTATTTTCAAATTATATATAATATACGATTTTCTAAATAAATGAGTTTTTATCGATTTTTAATATGTTTTGAGGATTAATTATGTAATTTGGATTTATAAAATGTATTTTGGTCAATATTTATGAATTTATTGAGAATTATCGATTTTTAATAATATTTTATCGAAAATTAGGGTTTCTATGCATTTATCAGCAAAATAATTATTTATAGCGTTTAAATATCTAAATTGCTATATTTTGAGTATTGAAGGGCATTTTTGGTATTTTTCATGTGTTTTGTATTATTTCGTGAATTGTGGATCTCGGTCGGTGAATTGTAGTTTGGAGTCCGACCGAGGGATTGTGAATTTTGTTTATTCTTGAAGTGTGTTTCTTTGCAGGACCGGCTATACTCTTTGAGTAGAGGGATGTCCATTTTACAGGGGAGGTTCTGTCGGATTTTTGGTAGAATTCTTGTAAAACGTGATGTCTGGTCGAATTCCTATTTTAATTTTGTGTTTAAGATTCTAGATCAAGTCTTTAGAATTTCGATAGATTTATTCTAATGTCATGTTGTTATTTATTTGTTTAGTTGCGCTGAGACCAAGGCCTAGTGGACCAGGCCCGTCGGACCCGTCTCGAAGAGCGCAATAACAGTGAGTTGTTATTCTATATATACTTGTATTACGATTGCATGTTTTAGAAATGTATGATTTATTTTATAAATTATGCATAAGTAAGTTAATTATTGCTTAGGCATATTTTTGGTACACTATTGGTATATTTTAAATTATATGCATGTTTTATTAATAAATGTTTTTAAGTATATTTATAGTTTACTTCTAGTTTATTTTGTAATTAAATTGAATTTATTTGATGTATATATACTAGAAATATACTTGGTTTATTTTTGGTATATTTTTAGTATATATATGGTTTATGTTGTTATTTTATTTAATATCATGCATCATTTGTTTTTATGAATGTATGTTTTATATAATAATGAAGGATATCAATAGAATGTGCTACTTAGTGGGCAACATTAGGACCGAGTATGTACCGGTACGACGATAGCATTTAGGCTATATTACTAACCTATTTGTGGATATTGATTGGAATGATTTTTATGATGTGAGATGTGATTTGGAAGTGTGATTGCTGGAGCTCGGTTGACCAAATGTCTCAGGGCCAATCACACTGACAGTCAGACTGCTGGAGCTCGGTTGACTTACTGTCTCTGGGCCAGTCTATTGTCCAAATGGAACAAGTGAAATTATTTGGAATAAGTGAGCCTGTATGGCTAGAGGGTTGTCTAACACTGTTTTGAGGTTGCGATTTCTAGGGTTCTATTTGATCCTTCATATACGGATGTATTTCTTAATATTTATATAAAATGATTTTGCTGCATCTGTGTGTTTTTGCTTGTATATATATTTATTATATATACTATTGAATGTGTGCATTGTCATTTAGCTATGCATGTATATATATTATAACAATTCACTCAGTGAGGTCTGACTCCCCTCCATTGACTATTTTTTAGGAGAGTCCTCGTCTTCAGACCTCAGTAGCAGACCCATACGCTGGATTTCTTCTGCCTCGGCTTTACTATGTAATCTGCTTACTTGGTGTTATTTTATAATTTAGACACTGCAGTAAGTTGTAGTGAGATGTGGAACTTATATATTATGTTTGCATGAAATATGTATTTTAAAGATTTTTAATTAAAAGATTTTTATATATGAGATGAGCTTGTTTATTTAAACGAGTTAATGGATTATATTTATTTTATTTATGTTATTATTATTATTGCATGTTTTTTTAATTTATTTTAAGGCTTGCTATGGGTTCTGGATTCGAAAGAATTCTCGTTCCCTAGCACCGGTCATGGCCCCTGTTTTGGGTCGTGATATATATATATATATATACCAAATTTACGAAATCTACCCCTCTCTTTTTCCTCACTCTCCCGCACCTCACCCTCACCATCACCATCCATCTCTGCCATTTTCAGGTTATCGGTGTGCCACCCAGAGCTCCGCCCCTTCCAGCCAGCAGCTCTGCCACGATTTCCTTCCTTCTCCAGCGTCGTTGAAGCTTGTTTAAGCCGGAAACTCGAAAATCACTTCCTCCTCCATTCAAGTCGTTTCCAGCCACAAAAATTGATGATTCCGGTGCCGTTAGACTCCTGAAACTCCATAGAGGACGATTCCAAGCTTCTTGTAGCTTGAAAACACGATTTGGTAGGGTTTTGATCTTATTTCCATTTTCGACCATTCTTGAGTTTTTTTATTTTTTTCGATAATTCTTGCTTGATTCATGCTTAATTCCTTCACAAATATTGTTCCCTTTAGCTTAATCTACATCCTAGAATTTTTTTTGTAATTTTTGGAATTTATTTTGATTTTGTGAATTTTTTATTATTTTATAATTTTCGTAAATTAATTAAATAAATTATGAAATTGTGATTTTTGGTGTTTTTGGTGGTTAATATTTATTTTAGAATTTAATTTATAATTTTTATAATTTTTGTATAATTTTTATAATTATTTTTAGTTTATGTCAATTTTGCAAATATAGGTTAAATATATATTTAATTAGAAATAATTGGTTAATTAAGCGTATTTGTGGATTTTAGTGAACAATATGTTGAGAAAATAAATTTTGAGTAATTACATAATTTTTATTGAATTTTTGAATATTATTAGTATTGTATGTGTATTTTTGTATATTAGGGGCATTTTGGTAATTTGGTAGTGATTTTAGTTAAATATTAAATTTAATTGGTTTTAATAATTATTTGAGGTATAAAAATGATTTATATGAATTATTTACTAAATTTAACTAATAAATACTATTTTTCAAAAATTATTTTCAAATTATATATAATATACTATTTTTGTAAATAAATGGATTTTTAGTAATTTTTAATATGTTTTTGGCCTAATTAAGTAATTTAAATTTATAAAACAAATTTTTATTAATATTTTTGGAACTATATAGAAATATCGATTTATATTAATATTAGGGTTTTTAAGTAATTACGGGTAAAATAATTACTTTGGGTGTTTTTAATATTTAAATTGCTATATCTTAGTACTTAAAGGGTATTTTTGGTATTTATTGGATTTTAATATATTTTATGTATTTTTTTTGTGAATTGTGGACCTCGGTCGGTGGAATTTGTAGTTTGGGGTCTTAACTGAGGAGTTTTATGAAATCTATTTCGAAGTGTGTTTTTCTTACAGGACCGACTCTACTTTTTAAGTAGAGAGATGTCCATTTTACAGAGGAGGTTCTGCCAAATTTTTGGTAGAATTCTCATAAAACATGAAATTCGGTCAAATTCCTATTCTCTATATGTGTTTAGAATTCTAGATTGAGTATGTAGAAGTTAAGTTAGATTTATTCTAATTTCGTGTTATTATTTTATTGTTAGTTGCGCCAAGACCGAGGTCTAGTGGACTAGGCCCATCGGACTCGTCTTGTTGAGTGCATCCTTGTAAGTTATTGTGATATATATGCATTGCTTAGGTTGCATGTTTTAGAATTCTATGTTTTAAATATAAATTTTGCATAATTGCCTATTTGAATGTTTAAGTATATTTTAGGTATACTTTTAGTATATTTTCGGTATATTATGAAATAAATGTATGTTTTCCTTTTTAAGTAAGTCTATCTTATTTTCAAATATATTATTGGTTTAATTTAATATATTCCATGATTTATTTGAATTGATTATACGTATATATACTTGAAATATACTTAGTTTGTTTTAGGTATATTTTCGGTATATATATGGTTTATTTGTTTATTTTAAATGTCATTATGCATTATTTATTTTTTGAATGTATGTTTTAATATAAATGAAGGATATCGATAGAACGTGCTTCCTAGTGGGAAGCACTAGGATCGTGTACGTACCAGTGCAATAGATTAGAGCTAAGTGAAAATTAATTATGGTGATTATGATTGATTGATATTAATTTGATTGATATTGATGTGATTAAGGGTGTGATTGCTGGAGCTCAGTTGACTAAGTGTCTCGGGACCAATCACACTAACAGTCAGACTGCTAGAGCTCGGTCGACTTAGTGTCTCGAGGCCAGTCTACTGTCCATATGGATTAAGTGAATTTACTCGGAATTAAGTGGGCCTATATGGCTAGAGTACTTTTTATTGGTATTGAGGTTGCAATCATATTGGGTTCTATTTGATCCTTCATAAACTGATGATTTTCAGTATTAAAATGTAATGATTGTCTTTGCATATGTGTGTATTTGCATGTATATATATATTTATTATATATATACTTTTGAGTGTTTTCATTTGACATTTAGTTATGTGTGTATATATATTATAATAATTCACTCAGTGAGGTTTGACTCCCCTCAATTGATGTTTTTACAAGAGAGTCCTCATCTTCAGACCTCAGTAGTAGACCTGTCTGCTAGATTTCTTCCACTTCGACTTTATTAAGTAAATCACTTACTTGAGTTTTATTTTGTACTCTAGACACTGCAGTAGTAGTTGTATTTGATTCTGTTGAAAGTTATATATGATTTATGCATGTATGAAATTTTAATTCGGAGTGTTACTCTAAAGTATTGTATTAAAAGATTTTATTTATGATATAAGGATGAGATAATGTTTTATTAAAGGATGTTGAGAAAAATTATTTTATTATTTGAGATTTAATTTCCGCTGAATAATACTCAATATATTTTATTTTATTGCATGCTTTTCTTTTAAAGGCTTGCTACGGGTTCCGGATTCGAAAGAATTCTCGTTCCCTAGCGTTGGTCATGACCCCTATTTTGGGTCGTGATAAAGAATTCATGAAATATACTAAATTAAACCAATAACATACTTAAAAATAATTTAAGTGTAATTAAAAAGTAAAACATGCATTTATTCCAAAATATACTAAAAATATACATAAAATATACTTAAACATTTAATAAAACAATTATGCATAATAATACATTTAAAAACATATATTTCTAAAATATGCAACCTAAGCGCAATGTATATATAAAATAACAACTATAGGGATGCACTTCTCGAGACTAGTCCGACGGGCCCGGTTCGCTAGGCCTCAGTTTCGGTGCAACTAAACAATAAAAATAATTACGAACAAATTAGAATAAATCTAACTTAGACTTTTAGAGACTCGATCTAGGATTACAAAATACAGACAGACATAGAATAGGAATTAGACCCGATGTCATGTTTTACAAGTCATGTTTTACAAGAATTCTACCAAAAATTCGGCAGAACCTTTACTATAAAACAGACATTTCTCTACTAAAAATAGAACCAGTCCTGCAAGAAAAATACACTTCTAATATAAAAATTCTCACAACCCTCGGTTGGGATCCCGAACTACAAAATTCCCTAACTGAGGTCCACAATTCACCAAAATTCAAATAATATAATAAAATATATTAAAAATCAATAATTATCATAAATACCCTCAAAATATCAAATATAGCATATTTAACATTAAAACATCAAAATAATTATTTTTTCCCAATAATTACTTAAAAACCCTAAATAATAATATAATATTATTAAAATAAAATTTTCTAGATAATTCAATATAATTTAATAAAAACTCACTTTACTAATTCAAATGGCGTAATTAGTCTAAATAAATATTAAAAATTAATAAAAATCCATTTTATTACAAAAATAGTATATAATATATTATTTGAAAATAATTTTCAAAAATTAGTATTAATTAGTTAAAAATATTAAATAATTTGTAAAATTCATTTTAGTACCTCAAATAATATTAAAATCAATTAAATATAATATTTAACTAAAATTATCATCAAATTACACAATTAACCCTAATATTCAAAAATATACATAAAATACTTATAATACTAAAAAATTCAATAAAAATTATATAAATACACAAAAATTATTTTATCAACATATATCTCAATAATATCAACAAAAACATATAATTAACCAATTATTTCTAACAAAATATATATTTAACCTAATTTTCCAAAATTGACATAAACCTAAAATAATTATAAAAATTATACAAAAATCACAAAAATTATAAACTCAACTCTAAAATTAATAATAACTACTAATAACACCAAAAATCACAATTTTATAATTTATATAATTAATTTACGAAAATTAGTAAAATAATAATAAAATATTCAAAAATTCACCAAAAATCAAATAAATTCTAAAATAAAAAATATATATAGAGATGTAAATTGAGCTTCTAGGAACAATATTTGTTAGGAAGATTGACTGAATCAAGCTAAATCAACTTAAAAAAAATTTTGAAACCCTAAAGCTCAAAATTAAAAATTCTAGAAAACTCAAGAAAAATGGAAGATTAAGCTCAAACCGAGCTTAGATTAGTGTTTTACCGGTGAGAGAGGAAGAAAACAAGATCGAAATTGTGAAGAATGGTGGCCGACGTGGGTGGAATGATGCCGGAAGCTACTGTCGTTGCTGCTGCTATTTTTCTGCTTCTCCAGCAACGGTCAAAGTGTAGGCGATGGCAGGAAGGCTAGAGAAGAAGGCGGTGACTGGTCGGAGGAGGGAGAGGCACACCGATGGTAGGGAAACAACATGACATATGGAGGAGGGGGAAGAAGGTGGGTTACGAGAAGAAGAAGAAAATGGTTTTTATTTTTAATGTGTGTGTGTGTGTGTGTATATATATATATATAACACATAAAATAATCATGCAATAATGCATTTAAAAAAATAATAATAAACAACATCATTTTAAAAATAAAATAACATTAGTACTTAAATACTATTATTAAAATACTTCTTTTCAAAGTAATAAATATAACTTAAAAAAAATTTCCAAAATAATAAATTTTAAAATAAATGTTTATGTAGAAAATTATGATTAAACATAAAATAATAGATATTAATCACAAAATAATCAAATAATCAAATATAACTTTAAATTTTATTAACATTGCATATCCTATTTTAAATTAAAATAATTTAAAAAATATAGGTCGTTACAATAATTGATTTTGAATCAATTCTTGGACTTTTGGCAGTTCAAAGGATGCTTACGGGCGGCTCACGAGTGAACAGTGCTCGTGAGGAGCAAGAATATATCCGTTGCATTCAAAAATTCCCGTTGGATGCTGTCAGAGGTGTGCTCATGAGCAGCTCACAAGCACTCATGCTCGTGAGGGGTACTGCCAGTTTTTGACAAAAATGTGCTCACAAGGCTCCATTCAAGGACAGCTCATGACCACCTCGAGAGATGCTCATTAACGGGACTGAAGATGATCGATTCAGCCAAAACACTCTTCATAAAAGTTGTATATAATTGTCTTAGATTTCTATAAAACTTTGAATCACCATAATTAGATATCTGTTGCTCAAGATATTGCTGAAATACCAAGAGCTATACAAACTGAAATGCAAGCTACATATGCTGACTTCGACTGAAGATTTGTATACCCAAATGAACTTGGATTTTGACAAGCAAGCTCAATTTAGAAATCTTAAGATGTCTACTTCAAAATTGAAGAAGATAATTTTCTTATTTAAGAGCTCTAAAGATGTCAAAAGACTTCTTGAATCTCAGAGGTTCAATCAGCCTGAAAAGTCACTATTCATCCAAAAGTGTATATGCTTGGTATATGTTTGATATATAATTCCCTACACACTTAATTGAAATTATCAGTATAAAAATTGTTTTTCAAAGTCCAAAATTAAGAGTTTGATCATGCAAACGGTCAACAATCTCCCCCTTTTTGGCTTTGACAACCAATTTGAAAAGATAATAAATAATATGTGTGTGTGTGTAAAAAATAAATACATGTATAAGCATGTTAAATTAAAATATCTCCCCCTTTTCAAATTAAATAGATTCAAAATGAGAAAATATTTTACTCCCCCTTAACATGTGCATAAATTCAATATTTATTATGTATCAGAGCACATAAATAAATGAATTATTATAGCATATATAAGGGTTGATGCAACATGTTTAACAAATATATTCCTTTAACAAATATATTTCTTTATTTCTCCTTCTTTTTGGACATGATAAGAAATATAAATAAATTTTATTATCCTTCTTGTTAAAAATAAAGATAACATAAAAAAGTTATCAAGAACATGGCCTAACATAACAAATGATCATAAAAAAAAGTTATCAAGAACATGGCCTAACATAACAAATGATCATAAAAAAAAAGATATCAAGAACATGGCCTAACATAACAAATGATCATAAAAAAAAAAGTTATCAAGAACAAGGCCTAACATAACAAATGATGATAACATGATTATTAAAAAATATTAGACAATATGAAGTAAATAATTTCAAATATATATGCATATAGTGCTACTATAATGCATCACAAAATAGTATATATGCTATATTCAAACATCACATGATCATGTAGAGTTTAACTAGTTAATCAATCATTCATAATTATGTGGTACTTAGCATATCTTAAACACAATTATTTATCCCCTAAGCACATAACTTCTTCTCCCCCTTTGTCAAAGACAAAAAGAAAAGAGATAGATATAAGGGGAAATTGACCTAAGGGAGCCAAAAATACTAGAAGGAATAAAAGATCAAGAACCAAAATAATGAAAGCAAAGATACTCAAATTTTTTATAAAATTTATTTCATTTTTAAAGATAAAAACCATTCCCAAGAAGAATTTATACATTAATATGAATTTTTCAGGAATAAGCACAATTAAAAGTCACGTATAAATAAAAAATTCATGTCATACATAAGCAAAGTAAGCAAAACAAGGCTTTTTATCACAAGGGCAAAAATAGCCACACTTACATTATTATTATGCATGTAAAAAAAAATTTGTGTGAAATGAATTCAAACAATTTTCTCCCCCTATTTCAATGGACTAAAAAAAATTGATATTAAGAACACATTATCACATAGTTATGTCACTAACATAAACACATCTTTTTAAACAAAATTTCTCTTCCTTAAAAGAAATTAACTAAGTACGCATGCAAATTCAATTATTTGTCCTCCTTTGTCAAAATACAAAGATAGACCAAATCTTAAAAAATATCTATACATTATCAAAGATAAAAACAATTTCTAAGAAGAATTTATACATGAATAAATTAAATATGAATTTTTCATGTATAAACACAAAAAAAAAATGCATAATTATTTTTGACATAAAATTAACAGCTCATGGCTCATATCCAGAAGATAAACCGAACTGAAACTGACACAAAATGTAATATCCCGAGATTTTAAATATTTTTAAACTGCATCGGGATATGCAGTGTTAATAATTTTAATAAATATATTTGATTATTTAATTAGTTTTTTAATTATTAAAGTTATTTTTAATTATTTTAAATTTCTTATTTAAAATTTTCCCGAGAATTTCATTTTTGGGAAAATTAAACCTAAATAATTATTTATTTATTTACGTTAGTCTATTTTACTAAATTGCATGATTCCATGCATGGTTATAGGTTGCCTATTAATATATATATACATATACATGTGTGTATATATATATATATATATATATATATATATATATATATATATATATATATATATATAAAGTTAAGTTTATTTACAATTCATGCCCCCTCCTTCTTCCTCTCCAAACCCGACGCCCCTACCTCCCCTCTCACCGCTGCAACTCCCATTTTCTCACCGTCGGTGTGCCTTCTGGCGTGCCACCTCCACTTCCAGCTTGCTCCACCGGCTGCTACCTCCATTTCCGGCGTGATTTGGCCGTTTTCTTGGCCGGAAAACGAAAACTCAAACTCAACTCCGTTCACCTCGATTTTGGCTACTAAATTGGACACCGCCAGTCTCATTCTTTTCCTTGAGCTTCGGTGAGTGTATTTCTTGAGCTTCGGTGAGTGTATTTCTAAGCTTGGTTTCACTTGTTTGGTCTAGCTTTTTGTTGATGATCAATTTTCCAATTCGGCCATTTTGATTTCTTATTTTTTTTGAACTTCAATATGATGATTCAAGCTTTCTTCCTTCACAAAAGTTGGTCCTAGTAGCTCAATCTACCTTCTGTAATTTTTTAGAATTTTTGGAGTTTATTTTGATTTTTGTGAATTTTTTATTATTTTATTAATATTTTATAATTTTCGTAAATTAATTAAATAATTGTGAAATTGTGATTTATGGTGTTTTTAGAGGTTGAAATTAATTGTAATTTTTGTGATTTTGTGTAATTAGTATGAATTTATTTAGTTTAGGTGAATTTTGGAAATTAGGTTAAATAAGTATTTTGTTAAAATTAATGGGTTAATTGAGTATAATTATTGATTTTATTGAATTATATGTTGAGAAATTAATTTTTAAGCAATTGAATAATTTTTAGTGAATTTTTGAATAATTATTGTATATTATGTGAAATTATATATAATTAGGGGTATTTTGATAATTGGTATAAATTGGTTGAAATTTAAGTTAAATTGGTTTTAGTAATTATTTGAGGTATAAAATGATTTTTACAAATTATTTACTATTTTTAACTAATTAAAACTAATTTTTCAAAAATATTTTCAAATTATATATAATATACTATTTTGTAAATAATGAGATTTTAGTGAATTTTAATAGTTTTTGGGGCTAATATGTAATTTGAATTTATAAAATAAATTTTGGTTAATATTTATGAATTTATCGAAAATTATGGATTTTTAATAATATTTATTAAAAATAGGTGTTTTTATGTAATATCAGTAAATAATTAATTAGTTGTTTAAATACCTAAATTGCTATATTTTGATATATAAAGGGTATTTTTGGCATTTTCATGTATTTTGTGTTTATCTCATGAATTGTGAACCTCGGTCGGTAGAATCGTAGTTTGGGAGTCCGACCGAGGGGTTGTGTGGCTGTATATTCTCGAAGTGTGTTTTCTTGCAGGACGGCTCTACTTTCTGAGTAGAGAGATGTCCATTTTACAAGGGAGGTTCTGCCGACTTTTTGATAGAATTCTCGTAAACGTGACATCCGGTCAAATCCATATTCCTTGTATGTATCTAATGTTTAGATCGCGTCTCTAGAAATTTCGTTAGATTTATTGTAATTAGTGCTATTGTTTATTTATTTAGTTGCGTCGAGATCAAGGCCTAGTGGACCAGGCCCGGTATATTTTAAATTAAATGCATGTTTTATTATTGAATTATACCTAAAATGTTTTTAAGTATATATATGTTTTATTTTTGGTTTATTTTATAATTAAACTGAATATGTTTGACATATATATACTCGAAATATACTTGGTTTTTTTTTGGAATATTTCTAGTATATATAGGTTTATAATGCTATTTAACTAATGTCATGCATCATTTATTTTATGAATGTATGATTTATTTTTAAATGAAGGATATCAATAGAACGTGCTACCTAGTGGGCAGCACTAGGACTGAGTACGTACCGGTACAATGATAGAATTTAGGTTAAATTACTAACCTATTTGTGGATATTGATCGGATTGATTGTCTGATGAGAGATGTGATTTGAGAGTGTGATTGCTGGAGCTCGGTTGACCAAGTGTCTCGGGGCCAATCACACTGACAGTCAGACTGCTAGAGCTCAGTTGACTTAGCATCTTGGGACCAGTCTACTGTCTAAATGGAACAAGTGAATTTATTTGGAATAAGTGAGCCTGTATGGCTAGAGTGTTCTTTACACTATTGAGGTTGCGATCATTTAGGGTTCTATTTGATCCTTCATAAACGGTTATTATTTCAGTATTATATAAATGATTTTGCCGCATCTGTGTGTACATACCTGTATATATATTTATTATATATACTCTGTTGAGTGTTTGCATTATCATTTAGTTATGCATGTATATATATTATAATAATTCACTCAGTGAGGTCTGACTCCCCTCCGTTGATTCATTTTTCAGGAGAGTCTTCATCCTCAGACCTTAGTAGCAGACCTTTACGCCAGATTTCTTCCGCCCTGGCTTTATTATGTAAACTGCTTACTTGATTTTATTTTGTATTCTAGACATTGTAGTAGTTAAGTTGTGGGATGTATGTATTGTAATGTATGAGATTTATATTTTAAAGATTTGAACCGAGAATTTTATTTAAAAGATTTTATATATATGAGATGGACTTGTGTTATCAAATCGGTGGATGAGTTATATTGTTACTTATGAGATTTTAATTTCCATTGCAAGATATTTTATTTATTTTATTATTATTGCATGCTTTTATTTTATTTTTAAGGCTTGCTACCGTTCCGGATTCGAAAGAATTCTCGTTCCCTAGCGCCGGTCATGGCCCCCTGTTTTGGATTGTGACACAAAATAATCATAAAACAAACTAACAACTCATGGCTTATATCTAGAAAATATCCAGAAAATAAACCGAACATAAACTGACAAAAAATAATTATAAAATAGACTAACAGCTCATGGTTTATATCTAGAAAATATCCAGAAAATAAACTGAACCTAAATTGACAAAAAATAATCATAAAATAAGCTTAACAGCTCAAAACTTAGATATGAAAAGTATAATGAAAATAAATTAAAAATATATAATTCATGATTAAGCATGAATTTAGGAAAAGGTATCATATACAGAAAATAAATAGAAATGAAGCATTAGTGAAAAACATGATTTCACACAAATCTAATAATTAATTAAGCAAATAAACAAGTCATCAAGACAAGCTTAAACCATCAATCATACCAAGTTCATGCTTAATAAAATTCAATCTTTCCTCACAAAGAGGTTTGGTAAAGATGTCTACTAATTGATGATTAGTATCAATAAAATCAAGAAAAATATCACCATTTTGTACATGATCACGCAAGAAATGATGTCTAATGTCAATATGCTTAGTTCTAGAATGCTGAATGGGATTCTTACTAAGGTTTATAGCACTTGTATTATCACACTTAATTGGAATATGATTAATATCAATGCCATAGTCCAAAAGTTATTGTTTTTGCCATAGAACTTGGGTGCAACAACAACTAGTCGCCACATATTCTGCTTCAGTGGTGGACAAGGCAACAGAAACTTATTTCTTACTAAACCAAGAAACTAAGCAATTTCCTAAAATTTGATAAGTTCCAAAAGTGCTTTTTCTATCTAGTAGACTACCGACAAAATCAGTATCAAAATAACTAATCAAGTCAAAGGAAGAACGCTTAGGATACCAAAGTACTAAATGCATTATACCACAAAGATATTTAAAAATTCTTTTGATAGCATTCAAATGAGACTCTCTAAGACTTGATTGAAATCTAGCACACAAGTAAGTAGAAAACATAATATCGTGTCTACTAGCAGTTAAATAAAGAAGGGATATGATCATACCTCTAAATCGTTTTTCATCAACCGGTTTACCATTCTCATCCTTATTGAGTTTGGTTATGGTGCTCATTGGAGTTTTGCTTGATTTAGCTCCATCCATTCCAAACTTCTTGAGAATGTCCCTTGCATATTTGGTTTGATTGATGAAAATCTCATCTTTACATTAATTGATTTGAAGACCAAGAAAGAACTTGAGTTCTCCCATCATACTCATCTCAAATTCCGTTTGCATTAGCTTAGAAAATTTCTCACACAAGCAATGGTTAGTAGCACCGAAAATAATATCATCAATATAAATTTGAACAATTAATAAATCATGCTTGGATTTCTTTATGAAAAGAGTTGTGTCAACCTTTCCTTTAGAGAAACCTTTCTCTAGTAAAAAGTTACTCAATCTTTCATACAAAGCTCTTGGAGCTTGTTTCAATGCATACAATGCTTTTGAAAATTTAAAAACATGATTTGGAGAGTTAAAATTTTCAAAACCTGGAGGTTTTTCAACATATACCTCCTCTTCAATAAAGCCATTTAAAAATGCACTTTTAACATCCATTTGATAAAGTTTAAAATCCATGTATGATGCAAATGCAAGTAACATCCTAATAGCTTTTAACTTTGCAATGAGGGAAAAGGTTTCATCATAATCAATTCCTTCCTCTTGATTATAACCTTTAGCTATTAGCCTAGCTGTGTTCCTAGTTATGACACCTTGTTCATTCATCTTATTTTTAAACACCCACTTGGTACCAATAATAGGATGATGTTTAGGTCTAGGAACCAAGGTCCAAACCTTATTTCTCTCAAATTTATTTAACTCTTCTTGCATAGCAAGGATCCAAAATTCATTACTCAAAGCATCATCAACATTTTTGGGTTCAATTTGAGAAATGAAAGCTAAATTAATAATAGACTTGAGTTTAGATCTAGTGGTTACCCCTTTTGTAGTGTCACCTATAATGAGGTCTTAAGGGTGAGCTTTCTTGAATTGTCAATCCTTTGGAAGTTCATCCTTTAAGGTAAGTTGACGTGTCTCCTCATTTTCCTTTTTGCCTAGATCTTCAAGTTCCAAAGGTTTACTAGCATTTTCTTCTTGTGATTCCATAATCTCATTGTCACCTACAAGATCATCAACACTACAAACATCCTTTCTACGATCAAGTGAGTTTGATTTATCAAATACCACATGCATTGACTCTTCAACTACTAGAGTTCTCTTATTAAAGACCCTATAAGCTTTGCTAGAGATGGAATAGCCTAGGAAAATTCCTTCATTGGCTTTGGAATCAAATTTCCCAAGATTATCCTTGGTGTTCAATATAAAGCACTTGCATCCAAATACTCTTAGATATGATATTTTGGATTTTCTATTGTTCCATAGCTCATAAGATGTTTTATTTAAAATTGGTCTTTTGAAAACTCGATTTGAAATAAAACAAGATGTGTTAACAGCTTCCGTCTAAAAGTATAGAGGCAAATTATACTTATGAAGCATTGTTCTAGCCATTTCCACAAGAGTTCTGTTTTTCCTTTCAGCTACCCCATTTTTGTTGAGGAGTTATAGGAGATGAAAATGTATGAAAAATACCATTTTCATTACAATTGTTTTTGAAAAATTTATTTTCAAATTCAGTTCCATGATCACTTCTAATGGATGAAATACAAAATCCTTTTTCTTTTTAAACTCTTTTTGAAAAATTTTCAAAAGCTTTAAATGCATCATTCTTATGAGCAAGAAAACATACCCAAGTGTATCTAAAGTAGTAATCAACTAATACATAAGCATAGTGCATTCCACCAAGATTAGCAACTCTAGTTGGTCCAAACAAATCCATATGTATAAGTTCAAGTGGTCTAGAAGCCTAAATGAAGACTTAGATTGTTTTCCCTTTTGAAAAGCATCACAAGGTTTATCCTTAGTGAATTCAAGCTTAGGTAAACCAATCACAAGGTCATATTTATAGACATCATTCAAAAGTTCAAAATTTGCATGTCCTAACCTTTTATGCCATGTCCATGTGTCATGGGAAATTGACATTAAGCATTTTATATCTTTGTTATCAATCTTATTCAAATCAATAACATAAACATTATCTACTCTTTCACCATTAAAAATTACTTTGTCTTTATCAAGATTACTAATAAAGCAATTTCAAGGATAGAAAGTTACCTTATTTCCCATGTCACATAATTGACTTATACTTAGCAAATTATGTTTAAAATCATCAACAAACAACACATGATGTATAGATAAGGATTGAGGATTATCTATTTCTCCAATGCCAATAATTTATCCTTTTACATTATCACCGAAAGTAACGTGTCCTCCATCCTTAGCATCAAGTTTGGTGAATTGCTCCTTGTCTCCCATCATGTGCCTTGAACATCCACTATCGAGATACCACTTGCTTTCTGTTCTTGCAAATTTCAAGCATACCTACATAAAACATTTTAAAAGTTCTTTTGAACCCAAACCATTCTTGGTCTAGGTTGGATAGTTTCAAGATAATCTGAAGGAAGAAAATTCATGTGTAGTTTTCTATAGAAGCACACATTATTGGTATGTCCTTTGATCATACAATATGAGCATACAATATTTTCAAATTTGTTTCTCCTAGGATAATATGCTTTCCTAGTGTATGTAACATGCCTTTAGTGTTATGTGTATCTCTTATTGTTTTATGACATTGAGTGAGACATACATTGGCAATGGTGATGAAAATTTCAATAAGTTTGTGTAATATGTTTATGTGCATTGTGATGTGCAACATGCCTATTATAATTATGTCTAATGTACATATAAGCATGCTTAGGTTGAGGTGCTCTAGTTTGAGCCTTACCTCTTTGTGTTAATGAAGGGTTAATCTTATGAGACTTTGCCTTGCTATTTAACACATGAGATTTTTTAGCTTTGAAAGCTTGAATCTCATTTGAGGTTGAAGGAGTAGAATCATGTGAAGCTTTAACAAAAGTAATATGTGATGAGGATGATGAAGACATTCCATTTTTATATCTAATTCCATGAGTATCTCCATGAAATTTTTGAGAGTCAAGAAGACTATCTAAAGTTTCTTTTCCTCTCTTAAATTTAGCAATGGAATTTTTTAATTCTAAGTCTTCCTTAGAAAGCTTATGATTTTCATCATTTGCTTTCTTAAGTTAATCTTCCAAAGAATTAGAAGATTTAGCATTACTAATTAGTTTTTCATTTGATGCAACAAGTTTAGCAAAATCAATTTTTAAACATTTAAAATCCTTATTTAAGCTAGCTAACTCATGTTTATATTGTTTCTTCTTAGATAATAAACTTTTGCATTTAACAAGTAATTTGCTCACAATAGAGCTCTCATCATCATCATAATATTCATCACAATCATCAAAGGAAGAATAAGAACTGGATGGTACCTCATTTTCTTTTTCAATGGCCATGAAGTAAAGATTGACAACTTCTTGTTGTTCCTCTTCCTCTTCAGATTCGAAGGAATCATCCCAAGTAGCTTTGAATACCTTCTTCTTATCTTTTGCTCCCTTGCTCTTAAATTTGAGTTTGGGACATTCACTTCTAATGTGTCCTAGTTTCTTGCATTCATAGCAAGTAACCTTTTTTATTTTTTTCTTCCCATCTCCTTCGAACTTCTTGTTGAAGTCCATTGTTCTTGAGAAATTTTTCTTTCTTAAGAACTTTTTGAAGTTCCTAGTGAGCATGGCAATGTCACCATCTTCATCACTAGAATCTTTGATGCTTTCCTCTTCACTATCTTCTTGAAGAGCTTTTAGAGCAATGCTCTTTTTCTTTTCTTTTTTCTCTTCTTGTTCTTCACCTCTTTGCTTAATGGTGAGCTCATATGGTAAAATTTTACCAATGAGCACATCAGTTGATAGAGTGGAGAGGACTTGAGCTTCCTCAATTGAAGTAACATGAGATTCCCAATCCTTTTTAGGTAGTATTCTTAGAATCTTATTGTTTACCTCTTCCTTGGAGAAATGTTTTCCAAGTTTCTTGAGGTTTATGAGGAAAGCATTGAGATGGTTTGTCATCTCCGTGATTGATTCTTGAGGCTTCATTTTGAAGAGTTCATATTTATACATATGAAGTTGAACCTTCTTGCTTCTTACTTGAATGTTGCCTTCATAGTGGTTTTTTAAGGTCTTCCATATTTCTTTAGCTGAAATGCAATGTTGAAGCTTGCCTCCTTCTTCTTTTATCATGAGGAGACTAGAGTAATCATAGCCTTTTTATTTTTGTGATTTTCTTCCTTTTAATCAACACTCCATTGGCTTCTTGCAAGAGTAGTTATCATACCATCAATGATGGTTGTAGGTGGTTCCCAACCTCTTAGAACAATATCCTAAAATTTGATGGAATCGCAATCAAAATATAATTCCATTTTGAATTTCCAATGTGGATAGTCACTACCATAAAAAATGGTCTAAGAGAAGAGATGTTTTGAGATTCACTCCCCATGATCTTGTATTCTAGCAATGAAGTACCTAGAATTCAAGCTCTGATACCAAATGAAAGAGTCCTAGAGGGGGTGTGAATAAGACTATAGATCAAAAATAGGAAATTAAAGGAATTCTTTACAAGAATTGAGTAAGAGTTTAGAAGGAAGAATGAAGAACACAAATATTTAAGGAGTTTGAATTCAACAATAATCCTATGTCTCCACCTAACTTATCCCCAAGTTAGGATTTTTAATCACTCACAATCTTATTCACAAGATTAAAAATACACAAGAGTTTTATGGCTCACTCTTATAACCTTACAACTTGAGTTTTCAAGGCTCACTCAAAAACCAAATTCCCAAGTGTTTTAATGGCTAAACGTTTAAACCAATTCCTTTAGAATAGAATCTTACTTCCCATTTTCTAAACCCAAAAAATAGAAGAATAAGAATGTCTATTCTAATCACTCACAACTCTCACAAGAGTTATACATAAAGAATTTTTTAAAGAAAGTTTAATAGCTCAATTGAATGTTTAAGAAAATAATGAATGATAAACAAGTTTTCTTAACCTATCAGTTGAATTATAAGTTGTGTTTAGATATAAAAATACTTAAAAATATAGTTTTTGGATGTATTAATCATTTCTCTAACATTTATAATTAATTTTGAATCAATTCTTGGACTTTTGGCAACTCAAAGGATGCTCACGGACGGCTCACGAGTGAACAGTGCTCGTGAGGAGCAAGAATATATCCATTGCATTAAAAAATTCTTATTGGATGCTATCAGAGGTGTGTTCATGAGCAGTCACGCTCGTGAGGGGTACTGCCAGTTTTTGGCAAAAACATGCTCAAAAGGCTTTATTCAAGGGCAGCTCGTAACAACCTCGAAAGATGCTCGTTAACGGGACTGAAGATGATCGATTAAGTAAAAATTTTATTCATAAAAGTTGTAGATAATTGTCTTATCTTTCCATAAAATTTTTAATCATCAAAATTGGACATCTGTAGCTCAAGATATTACTGAAATACCAAGAGCTATGTAAACTAAAATGCAAGCTGCATATGTTAACTTCGACTAAAGATTCTTATACACAAATGAACTTGGATTTTAACAAGAAAGCTCAATTTGGAAAGCTTAAGATGTCTAATTCAAAAGTGAAGAAGATCATTTTCTTATTTAAGAACTCTAAAGATGTCAAAAGCCTTCTTGAATCTCAGAGGTTCAATCAGCTTGAAAAGTCACTATTCATCCAAAAGTGTATATGCTTGGTATATGTTTGGTATATAATTCCCTACACACTTAATTGAAATTATTAGTATAAAAATTGTTTATCAAAGTCCAAAATTAGGAGTTTGATCATGCAAATGGTCAACAAAGGTAGACATATTGGCAAAATCGACAATAGAGAATAACCAAGCATACCAAGAACTCGAGCTAATTGAAGAAATACTCAACCCAAGCATTAAAGAGGTAGAGATTATGAACACTTAAAAGATAGTTGAATGGACGAAGCTAATAATTCAGTATCTAGAGCATGGCACTTTACCCCAACAAAAACTTAAGGCTCAAAAGTTAAAGATCAAAGTTGCACACTTCTTTATGCACAATGAAGAACTTTACAGAAGATCTTTCTCCCACCCGTGGTCCAAATGTGTCTCTTATGAAAAGGGCAACTATATACTGAGAGAAATCCATAAAGGAATATGTGGAGCCCATAAATCCTAAAACTCCTTGGTTAGAAAAGCATTACTACAAGGATACTATTGGCCTACCATGTCTAGAGATGCTCTAAATCTCATTCAAGAATGCCACAACTGTTAGTAATTCGCTCGGTTAACATATAAGCCTTCCAATGCTTAACATCCAATTGGAAGCCTGTGGCCTTTTGCAATTTGGGAAATGGACATCTTAGGTCCATTCCCAGTCTCAACATCATAGAAGAAATTCTTAATTATGGCCACAAACTATTTCACTAAGTGGGTAGAAGTGGAAGTTGTCCCAACTATTACAGAAGCTCATATACAACACTTTTTTTTTAAAAAGAAGTAATATGTAGATTTGGCATACCATATACCCTAATAGGAAGCACTTTGATAATGAGAAGTTTAAGAGGTTTGGTTCAAATCTTAACATAAAACTCAAATTCATTTCCGTAGCTCATCCATAAACGAATGGGTAGAAGAAGTCACCAAAAAGATCATCATTCAAGGGTTAAAGAAAAGGTTAGTTGTGAAAAAAGGAAACCGGGTTGAGAAACTTAACAATGTCATCTAGGCATATAGAACTACACTTAAAACTTCCATAGGAGAAACACCTTTTAGACTAACATATGAAATGAATGCAATAATACTAGTGGAAATTAGATCATCAAGCTACCTAGTAATAGAGGAGTTAGATTAAGAAGTTAACAACATCAATGCTCGGATATGCCTAGATTTTCTCAAAGAAAGAAGGGAGCAAGCATCTATTGTGGTTAAAGCTACGAGGCAGAGAATTAAAGAATACCATAACAAACATGTTTGGCTAAAGTAGTTTAAAGCGGAGACTTGGTGTTAAGCAGAGCTAACATTGGCTGAGGTAGCTTAAGAATAGGCAAACTCGGACCAAACTAGGAAGGCCCTTACCAAGTTACTGAGAAAACAACTAAGGAGAATATAAAATCAAAGATGCATAAGGAAGAGAATTACCCTAATATTAGAACTCAAATGGTCTTAGAAAATATTATCATTATAATAAATGTACTCAAAATGGAGTATTTTCTAAGAAAATAAATTGATATAATTACTGCCAATATTACTTTACAAAAAAAATGAAACTTCATTCAGGATAAAATATATTAGTATTTACAAATCAAGCCCAGTTTTAGGAAAAGAAGCCCTAACATTGGATGAAGGTGCCTTATTTTCAAAGGCTTGAACCTCAAGCATAGAAATAGCAACTAACATAGAGGAGGCAACCTCAGATACCACCATTTCACTAGTAGCCTTCGAATCTTTTGGTTACTCAAGATTATACCTCTTTTATAGTGACATGCTAAGTAGTTAGCTTAGCTAAGTCATCGAATGTTATCTTATTAAGCTAAAAAAAGTCCAAATTAGAATGCTAAGTAAGAAGAATCCTCTGACACTCTGATTTCAAAGCTTTGAAGAACCCTTTATAAACTTATGGTAGTTCTTCTTATCATTTGCTTGGGACTTTTTCTCTTCATCCAATTCCTTCTTTAGAGGCCCAAGCTCAACGTCTAATTAATTGATTCTCACTGTAAGTTGAGCTTGTGAATGCTCAAGATCTTTGAGCCTTTGTTGATGTGCCTCAACTTCAGACTTGGCTCTACATAATTTAGACTTGGCTGGCCCCCTTAGGTCATTTTTAAAACATTGAGGTTTTAAGACTTAAGTCATTTCATAACACCAAGCATCTAAGTTCAATGACTGAAGCTAGCCCCCTAAAGTCATTTCATAACATTAAGGTTTCGAGACTCGGGTCATTTCATAACATTGAGCATCTAAGTCCAGACATTGAAGTTGGCACCTCAGGTCATTTCATAACACTAAGGCTCCAAGATTTGGGTTGTTTCATAACACAGAGCATCAGAGCTCATTGAAGTTAGCCCCTCAAGTCATATATATGATAAAAATTAATGTGTTGTGATTAAAATATAATAAATAAATTGTTAATAAAATATTTTTATTATTAATATTATTGTCATTATGACTACTACTACTACTACTACTATTATTTAATTAACAAGTCAAAATATGAAATGTTTATTATATTACAATTTGAACTTAAGATATAAAAAAAATTATATAAAATTGGCGATCAAAAAAATAAAAAAAACTATTATTGCATTAGTTTCAAATAATTCAATTAACAAAAAAGAATGTGCAATGTTCATTAGAGCACACTTTGAACTTCAAATGTGAAAAATAAGAAAAATATTATTATTATTATCAACAACAAGTAAAAATGTGGAATACCCATCATATTTCAATATAAACTAAAAATATTTAAATAAAAAATTAACATTGTAAAATTTCAAATTTTATAATTTTTAATTAAAATATGTTGTTGTTATCATATTTGATAACTTGTTAATTATTATTTTTAATAAATAATCTAATCGTATTCATATTATTTAAAATTAATAAGCTAAATAATATTATTATATTTAATAACTTATTAGTTATTATTGTTATTAAGTAATATAATCTTATTGATATTATTTAAAATTAATGAGCTAAATAATATTATTATAATTATTATTTTGCAACATAATAATATATAGAAATATATTATAGGTAACCAAAACGATATAGTTTTACCTAAAGTTATGATATTTTAATTAAAGTAAGCAATTATCTTAACAAAAGAAAAAGAAAAAGTAGGTTATTTTTATTAATTAAAATATATTGCTATTATTATATTTTATAATTTTATAATTATTATTGTTATTAAGTAATTTATTCTTATTGATATTATTTAAAAGTAATGAGGTTATTATTATTATTATTATTATTATTATTATTATTATTATTATTATTATTATTATTATACACAATATCCATATAATAATAAAAACAATATATTTTTTTCCAAAACTATCTTTTTATTTAGTAATAATAAATATAATTTTAATTTATTTATAGATAATAAATATAATTTTAATTAATGATATAAATTTATTTATTACATAAGTTTCCAAAATTCTGTTTTGGACCATATTATATTGATTTATTCCGATAAAACCGAATCTCCGTATCAAATCGTCTCGAAAAATGGGATGATACTAATATGAAAATTTTTAAATTAGATACTAGTACTGAAGATTTTATTTTTAAAATCTCCAAAATATGGTATGGTTCTGAAGATTTTTAATCTCCGGATTTCCTCAACCTATGCTCACCCCTATTGCCAAATAATAATAAGCATTAAATGATATTTAATTTAATATGTTGTAGGAGAGTTTTCTTATTTTAAATTGATAAAAACAGAATTTAAACCATACACTTTATGATATTTTAAAAAAGAGTTATTTTTTAACTATTGTCTCACTAAAATACTAGCTTGTTTCTTTCTAAAATAAAAAATAAAATGATACTAGCTTGTTTCATTCATTGTTAATGAGGTGTTGTATTTTGCCTTAGTAATCACTTACCTAATTCAACGCACTTTAGAAATGGGAACTTGAAGAAAAATCAGATTATGTAGTATAGTTCCTTTAAAAAGTTATCGAATTCTCGCTTCAAATGAGGTATTGTATTTGTAATAACTTGAGTTTTTAAATATTTTTATACTGTATTGAGATATACAGTATTAATAAATTTAATATATAATTGATTATTTAATTATTTTGTTAATAATTAATGATATTTTAAGTTTATTTAAAGTTTTCCACGTAAAATTTTTCCCAAAACCTATTATTTTGGGAAATGATATTTAAATAATATTTTATTGATTAATGTTATTTTATTTTATTAAATTGTATGGTTTCATGCATGATTAATATTTTGTATATTAATATATATACATTTGCATGCATATATATATATATTATTATAATTATTAGGGTTTAATATATATATATATATATATATATATATATATATATATATATATATATATATATATATATATATATATATATTTATGCATGTGTGTATTAATTATGTGGTGTGTTTTTATTGAGTATATATTATAAAGTTAGTATATTTTAATATAAAGTTATATTAATATATATATAAACTTAAAATTTACAAAACCTACCCCTCCTCATTCTCACCCTCCCGATCTTCACCATCACCATCACCGTCTGTCTGCTATGCTGACCAACTACTGTCGATGTGCCTCCTAGCATGCCTCCGCCACCTGCCAGCCAGCTCCGCCGCCATCAGCTTCCATTTTCGGCGTCGTTTGAAGTTTTTGAAGCCGAAAAATCAAAAATCAAGGCCATCGCCGTTCGTCCTGATTTCGGCCACCAAATTTGACACCGCCAGTCTCTTTCCCTTCCCTGAGCACCAGTGAGTGTGTCTCTAAGCTTGGTTTCACTTGGTTTGGCCTAGATTTTGGTGGTGAGCTAGATTTCAATTTCGGCCATTTTTGTTTCTTTATTTTTTTAAACTTTGATCTTTAGGATTCAAGCTTAATTCCTTCACAAAAGTTGATTCTACTAGCTCAATCTACACTCTGGAATTTTTTTTGGAATTTTTGGAATTTATTTTGATTTTTGTGAATTTTTTATTTTTTTTTTTCTAATTTTCGTAAATTAATTGAAAAAATTGTGAAATTGTGATTTTTGGTATTTATAGTGGTTGAAAATAATTATAGAATTTAATTTATAATTTTTTTGATTTTTGTGTAATTAATATAATTTTATTTAGTTTATGTGAATTTTGGAAATATAGGTTTTATATGTATTTTGATAAAATTAATTGTTTAATTGAGTACATTTCTTGATTTTATTAAATTATATGTTGAGAAAATAATTTTATAGTAATTATATAATTTTTAGTGAAGTTTTGAGTAATTATAGTATATTATGTGAATTTTTATATATTAGGGGTATTTTGGTAATTTTGTAGTAATTTTAGTTGAATATTAAGTTAAATTGGTTTTAATAATTATTTGAGGTATAAAAATGATTTTTACAAATTATTTACTATTTTTAAATAATTAAAACTAATTTTCAAAAATTATTTTTAAATTATATATAATATACTATTTTTGTAAATAAAATTGATTTTTAGTAATTTTTAGTATGTTTTTGGGCTAATTATGTAATTTAGATTTATCAAATGAATTTTCATTAGTATTGGTGTATTTATTGAGTTATTATCGATTTTTATAATATTTTATTAATATTAGGGTTTTTAACTAAATATCAGTGATAAAATTATTGTTAGTGTTTAAATATGTAAATTGCTATATTTTAGTATATAAAGGGTATTTTTGGTATTTATGGAATTTTAATGTATTTTGTGTATGTCTCGTGAATTGTGAACCTAGGTTGATGGAATTGTAGTTTGAGAATCTGATCGAGGGGTTGTGTGGATATTTTGTTTTGAAGTGTGTTTTCTTACAGGACCGGCTTTACTTTTTAAGTAGAGAGATGTCCATTTCACAGAGAAGGTTCTGCCGAATTTTCTGTAGACTTCTTATAAAACGTGACATTTAGTCAAATTCCTATTCCTTGTATGTGTCTAGAATTCTAGATCGAGTTTCTAGAAATTAAGTTAGATTTATTCTAATTTTGTGTTAATATTTTATTTGTTAGTTGCGTCGAGACCGAGGCCTAGTGGACTAGGCCTGTCGGACCCGTCTCGTGGAGCACACAACTGTAAGTTGTTATTTTATATATACGTGTATTTAGGTTGCATGTTTTTAGAAATATATGTTTTAATTGTATGAATTATGCATAAATGATTTAATAAATGCTTAAAATATATTTTAGGTATATTTTTAGTATTTTTTTGGTATACTTTCAAATAAATGCATGTTTTAGTCTTGATTTACACCTAAATTGTTTTTAAGTATAAATATGGTTTATTTTTGGTTTATTTTATAATTGAATTGAATTTATCTGACATATATGTACTCGAAATATACTTAGTTTATTTTTGGTATATTTCTAGTATATATATGGTTTATATTGCCATTTAAATTAATATCATGCATGTCACAACCCAAAACAGGGGCCATGACCGGCGCTAGGTGTAATATCTTGTATTTTTAAATATTTTTACACTGTACCGGGATATGCAGTGTCAATAAATTTTGAATATATATATGATATTTTTACGAGATTGATATGTATTTAAAACCTGTTTTAATTATTGTGTCTTATTTACAGTGCTTTACGTAAAATTTTCCCGGAACTTGCATTTTCAGGGAAATTTTCACATAAATAATTTATTATTAATTATTTTAAATATATTTTCGGACTTGCATGAACTCATACGTATTTTTAAAATTACTAAACACCGTGTATGTGTGCGATATTTATTTAATTAGGTTTTAATATATATTACCCTAATATTTTATTATTTATTTATTAATTTATTGTTATTTAATTATTTTATTTATTATTAAATTATTAAAATTATTTTTTTATTTTTTTTCTTCTTTTTCTTTTTTCTTTTCTTTTTCTTTTCTTTTTCTTTCTTTTTCTTCTTCTTCTTCTCCTTCTTCTTCTTCTTCTCCCGAGCGCCCGACCACCCTTCCCCTCACCGCTGCAAATCCCGACCACCTACTGTCGGTGTGCCTCCCGGCTTGCCACTGCCGTTCCCAGCCGTCCCCCGCCGCCAGCAGCCTCCTTCCCCAGCGCCGGCAGCCCTTTTCTTCCATTTTGGCCGAAATTCTTCTCCTCGCCGTCGACGATGATTTCGGCCACCGTTTTCGACACCGCCGGTCTCTTTCTTCTCCTTGAGCTCCGGTGAGTGTGGTTCAAGCTTTGGTTTGAGCTTAAATGGTCTAGAATTGCTTAGGTTTTGAATTTTCCAATTCGGTTACATTAGGATTTTTTATTTTTTTTGAGCTTTGAATTGATTGATTCATGAAAAATCCCTTCACAAATGTTGATCCTAGTAGCTTAATCTACATGTATGAATTTTTGTGGAATTTTTGGAGATTGTTTGGATTTTTGGGTATTTTTGAATATTTTAATATTATTTTCTAATTTTCGGAAATTAATTATTTAAATTATGAAATTGTGTTTTATGGTTAAATTAGGTGTTGAAATGAATTATAGGAATTTATTTGGAATTTTTATGTATTTATTTTGAATTAGGTTAAATGTGTTTTTATTTGAAATTAATTGGTTAATTGAGTTTAATTATTGATATTATTGATAAATATGTTGAGAAAATTAATTTTGGATAATTGTATAATTTTTGGTGAATTTTTGAAGTAATTTAAGTATATTTATATATATAGGGGTATTTTGGTAATTTTACCCTAAATTGGCTAAAAATGTAATTTAATTGGTTTTAATAGTTAATTAAGGTGTAAAAATGATTTCTACAAATTATTTGGTATTTTTAACTAATTAAAACTATTTTTCGTGAATTATTTTCAATTATATATATAATATACGATTTTTCTAATAAAATGAGTTTTTATCGGTTTTTATAGTGTTTTAAGGTTAATTATGTAATTTCTACCTATAAAATGAATTTCTATGTTATAAGGATATTTTTGGTATTTCCTGAATTGTTCTGTGTTTGTGGACCCCGGTCGATAGATTGTAGTCTGGAGTCCGACCAAGGGGTTGTGGTTGAGTAGTGAGCCTATTTTTCGAAGTGTATTTCTTTGCAGGGTCGGCTCTACTCTTTTGAGTAGAGAGATGTCCGTTTTACAGGGGAGGTTCTGCCGGATTTTCGGTAGAATTCTCGTAAAATGTGATATCCGGTCGAACCCTGATATCAATTCTGTTTTTAATACTCTAGATTGAATTCTAGGATTTCTGTTAGGTTTATTCTAATGTCTGTCGTTATTTGCTTGTTTAGTTGCGCCGAGACCGAGGGCTAGTGGACAAGGCCCGTCGGATCCATCTCGTGGAACGCACTAATTTGTGAGTTACTATACTATATATATATGCTTAGGATGCATGATTTAGAAATATATATTTTATTTCGATTAAAATGCATAAATAATATGATTTGTATTTAAGTATATTTTTCGTTTATTTTTGGTATTTATTAAATTATATGCATGTTTTGTAAATAAAATATATTTAAAATGTTTTTAAATATATTTCTAGCTTAAGTTATAATTTGATTGAATTCATTTGACATATATATACTTGAAATATACCTGGTTTACTTTTGGTATATTTCCGGTATATATATGGTTTATATTGTTATTTTATTTAAATTCATGCATCATGTATTTGTGAATGGATGTTTTATATTTATTGATGAAGGATATCAATAGAACGTGCTACCTAGTGGGCAACACTAGGACCGAGTACGTACCGGTACGCTTATAGCATTTAGGCTATACTACTAACTATTTGTGGATATTGATTGAATATGATTATTTGATGTGTGAGATATGGTGTGGAGGTGTGATTGTTGGAGCTCGGTTGACCAAGTGTCTCGGGGCCAATCACACTGGCAGTCAGACTGCTGGAGCTCGGTTGACTTAGTGTCTCGGGGCCAGTCTACTGTCTAAATGGATTAAGTGAGCCTGTATGGCTAGAGTGTTGTCTAACACTGTTTTCGAGGTTGCGATATCATAGGGTTCTATTTGATCCTTCATAAAAGATGATTTTCAATGAAATATATATATATAATGATTTTATTGCATCTGTGAGTATTTGCCTGTATATATACATATTAGATATATACTGTTGATTGTATGCATTATCATTTAGTATGCATGTATATATATTATAGTAATTCACTCAGTGAGGTCTGACTCCCCTCCGTTGACTATTTTTCAGGAGAGTTAACATCTTCAGACCTCAGTAGTAGGTCGATACGCCGGATTTCTTCCGCCCCGGCTTTTTTGTGTAAATTACTTACTTGAGTCTTATTTTTATAATCTAGACACTGCAGTAGTTGTGAATTAAACGTGGGATTTTATGTATTTTATTTATATGAGATATTGTATTATATTGAAACTGGATTTGTACTGAAAGATTTTATATATATGTGATGAGATGAGATTTGGTTTAAATCCAATGATGAAATGATATTGTAATATTTATGATTTTTATTTCCGCTGCAAATTTAATATTGTTATTATTATTATTGCATGTTTTATTTTTATTTTTAGGCTTGCTACGGGTTCCGGATTCGAAAGAATTCCCGTTCCCTAGCGCCGGTCATGGCCCCTGTTTTAGGTCGTGACGCTAGGGAACGGGAATTCTTTTGAATCCGGAACCCGTAGCAAGCCTAAAAATAAAATAAAATAAAACATGCAATAGTAATAACAATATATAATGCAACGGAAATAAAAATCATAAATATAATATTAGCATATGCACTAACTGGATTTAAATCAAATCCTCATCTCATATATATATATATATAAATCTTTTAATACAAATCCAGTTCAAATACATAATACAACATCTCTTTAAATATTTAATGACTACTGCAGTGTCTAAATAAAATAAACCCAAAACTCAGAGAAGCAGTTTACACAAAGAAGCCGGGGCGGAAGAAATCCGGCGTACAGGCCTGCTACTGAGGTCTGAAGATGATGACTCTCCTGAAAAATAGTCAACGGAGGGGAGTCAGACCTCACTGAGGGAATTACTATAATATATATACATGCATACTAAATGCCAATGCACACAGTCAAAAGTATATAATATATATATATATATATATATATATATATATATATATATATATATATATATATATATATATATATATATATATATATATATATATATATATATATATATATATATATACAGGCAAATACACACAGATGCAAGAAAATTCATTTTATATATTTGACTGAAAATCATCGTTTATGAAGGATCAAATAGAACCCTATGATATCGCAACCTCAAAGCAGTGTTAGACAACACTCTAGCCATACAGGCTCACTTATCCAAATATATCCACTTAATCCATTTAGACAGTAGACTGGCCCCGAGACACTAAGTCAACCGAGCTCCAGCAGTCTGACTGCCAGTGTGATTGGCCCCGAGACACTTTGTCAACCGAGCTCCAGCAATCACACCTCCAAACCATATCTCACACATCAAATAATCAAATTCAATCAATATCCTCAAATAGGTTAGTAATATAGCCTATCTGCTATAAGCGCACCGGTACGTACTCGGTCCTAGTGCTGCCCACTAGGTAGCACGTTCTATTGATATCCTTCATCAATAAATATAAAACATTCATTCACAAATAAATGATACATGAATTTAAATAAAATAACAATATAAACTATATATATACCGGAAATATACCAAAAGTAAACCAGGTATATTTTGAGTATATATACGTCAAATGAATCCAATCAAATTATAAATTAAGCTAGAAATATATTTAAAAACATTTTAAATATGATTTATTAACAAAACATGCATATAATTTAATATATACCAAAAGTAAACCAAAAATAAACTAAGGATATACTTAAATACAAATCACATTATTTATGCATTTTAATCAAAATAAAACATATATTTCTAAATCATGCATCCTAAAGCATATATATATAGTATAGTAACTCACACTTAGTGCGCTCCACGAGATGGGTCCGACGGGCCTGGTCCACTAGGCCTCGGTCTCGGTGCAACTAGACAAACAATAAATAATAGACATCAGAATAAACCTAACAGAAAATCCTAGAACTCGATCTAGAATATTAAACACAGAATCGAAATTAGGGTTCGACCGGATATCACGTTTTACGAGAATTCTACCAAAAATTTGGCAGAACCTCCCCTGTAAAACGGACATCTCTCTACTCAAAGAGTAGAGCCGGCCCTGCAAAGAAACACACTTCGAAAAATAAATGCAAAATTACATTCACAACCCCTCGGTCGGACTCCAAACTACAGTCTACCGACCGGGGTCCACAAACATAGAACAATTATAAAAAATACCAAAAATACCCTTATAACCTAGAAATTCATTTTATAAGTAGAAATTACATAATTAACCTTTAAACACAGTAAAAACCGATAAAAACTCATTTTATTAGAAAAATCGTATATTTTATATATAATTGAAAATAATTCACGAAAAATAGTTTTAATTAGTTAAAAATACTAAATAATTTGTAGAAATAATTTTTATACCTTAAATAACTATTAAAACCAATTAAATTACATTTTTAGCCAATTTTGTGTAAAATTACCAAAATACCCCTATATATATAAATATACTAAAATTACTTCAAAAATTCACCAAAAATAGTATAATTATCCAAAATTAATTTTCTCAACATATTTATCAATAATATCAATAATTAAACTCAATTAACCAATTAATTTCAATTAAAAACACAATTAACCCTAATTTCCCAAAATTACATAAACTTAAATAATTCAAAATAAATACATAGAAATTCATAAAAATTCCAAATAAATTCCTATAATTCATTTCAACACCTATAATTACCATAAAACACAATTTCATAATTTATTTAATTAATTTCCGAAAATTAGAAAATAATATTAAAATATTCAAAAATACCCAAAAATCAAATTAATCTCCAAAAATTCCACAAAAATTCACACATGAATATTAAGCTACTAGGATCAACATTTTTTAAGGGAGTTTTCATGAATCAATCAAATTGAAGTTCAAAAAAATCAAAAACCCTAATATGGCCGAAATTGAAAATTCGAAACCTAACCAAATCAAGACCAATTCAGCTCAAACCAAAGCTAGAATCACACTCACCAGAGCTCAAGGAGAAGAAATAGATTGGCGGTGTCAAAAACGGTGGCCGGAATCGTGAGGTGTGAAGAAATTGCAAACTCTCGGCTTCCGGCCAAAAACCGACCTCCAGACACCGAAAACGGCTGCTACAGGCGGCGAGGAAGGATGGGGAAGGTGGTGGCACACCCGAAGGCACAAAAACGGTGAGAAATCGGCAGTTGCAGGCGTCGGACGGCGGTGAGGGTGAAGATCGGGGAAGAAGATGCTTCGGGGGCAAAATGGTAATTTTTCCAAAAGTTTGATTCTTGATATATTATATGTATATATATATATATATATATACTTTATACTATATATTAAAATAATATTAAATTACACACATTAAATATACACCACACACTTAATATTTAATATTTTAAAATCTAATATTAATTAAAAATAATTAAATAACAATAAAATAAATAAACAATTAATAAAATATTAGGGTAATATTAATTAAACCCTAATTAAATAAATAAGTACACATAGGCTTTATTTAGTATTTTAAAAATACGTATGAGTTCATGCAAGTCCGAAAATATATTTAAAATAATTAATAATAAATTATTTACGTGAAAATTTTCCCGAAAATAAAAGTCTCGGGAAAATTTTACGTAAAGCACTGTAAATAATACACAATAATTAAAAAAGGTTTTAAATACATATCAACTCGTAAAATATCATAATATATACAAAAATTATTAACACTGCATATCCCGATGTAGTATTAAAATATTTAAAAATACGGGATATTACAATGCATCATTTATTTTACGAATGTATGAGTTTATTTTAATAAAGGATATCAATAGAACGTGCTACCTAGTGGGCAGCATTAGGACCGAGTATATACCGATACGACAATAGATTGTAAGTTAAATTACTAACCTATTTGTGGATTACGACTCGATTGATTTGATCTGATTTATGTGAGATGTGATTTGAGAGTATGATTGTTGGAGCTCAGTTGATCAAGTGTCTCGGGGCCAATCACACTGACAGTCAGACTGCTGGAGCTCGATTGACTTAGTGTATCGGGGCCAGTCTACTGTCCAAATGGAATAAGTGAGCCTATATGGCTAGAGTGTTGTCTATTACTATTTGAGGTTGCGATCATTTAGGGTTCTATTTGATCCTTCATAAACTGATATTTTTCAGTATTATATAAAGTGATTTCAGCATCTGTGTGTAATTGCCTGTATATATATTTATTATATATATTCTATTGAGTGTCTGCATTTGACATTTAGTTATGCATATATATATATATATATATATATATATATATATATATATATATGATAACAATTCACTCAGTGAAGTCTGACTCCCCTTTGTTGATATTTTTTAGGAGAGTCTTCGTCCTCAGACCTCATTAGCAGACCTGTCCACCGGATTTCTTCCGCTCTAGCTTTATTATGTAAATTGCTTACTTGAGTTGTTGTTGTGAGCTGTATTATAATATGTATGTATGAGATTTAAATTTCAGAAGTTTAAACCGAAAATTTGTACTTAAAGATTTTATGATATATGAGATGAAATTTATGTTATTAAATGAGTTGAAGAATTATTATTTTACATTCAAGATTTAATTTCCATTGCACAAATATTTTATTTATTATATTATATTGCATGTTTTTTTTAAGGCTTGCTACGGGTTCCGGATTCGAAAAAATTCTCGTTCCCTAGCGCCGGTCATGGCCTCCTGTTTTGGATCGTGACAGTATTTTAGAAAAGCTATTGAAGTGTTATATATATATATTTGAAATATTTTAACTTGCAAATGGGGACTTGGTCCACGAGGGTCAAATACATGGGAAAGTCCTGATTTTTTATTTTGAGGGATTTTTACATAAATATATAAAATTAAAAATTAAAAAAACAGTTGGATTTTAAAAAATTTCAAAATTATTTTTCTAATTTTTTTCTTTCAAATATAATACATTTTCCTTGCTACCTTTATTTTTAGGATTGACTTTTTTATTTAACATTTTTTTCTCTTTATTGATCTTTTCAACTTTTTTTTGCTTTATATTTTTTTTTTCAACATTTTATTTATTTAACAATGTTTTTGTTTTATAATGTTTTCATTCTTTTCTCAATATTTTTTTTACTATCTTCATTTAGTTTTTTTTTCAATGTTTTGTTGCTCAATATTTTTTCTATTGTTTTCATTTTTTTCTCAATATTTTTTTGCTAAATATTTTTTTATATTTTTATAGTAATATTTTTTTCTCAACATTTTTTTTCTAATATCTTTATATTTTTTTGCTCAACTTTTTTTTTTTAATTTTTAAGGTATTATCTTAATTTTATTCTCAACATTTTTTTTCTCAATATTTTTTTTCTCTTAAGACTTTTTTTTTCAATTGAATAATTATTAATTAAATATCTTAAATTGTTGTTAAACCAAACAATAAATATCTTCAACTGTTGTAACAACAATAAATAAACAAAATTTTCTCTTTTTATATTTTTAAAGATAAGGATTTTATTTTCTTTACTTTAATTTGTTTATTAAAATGTTTAAATTTTTTTAAAAGATTATTTGATACTTATTGATCATCAATATGTAACAACTTTATAATTTTTATGATATATTTTTAACATCAACCAAAAAAAAAGTTGAAAAAAGTAAAAAAAAAAAAAACCAACAAAAATCAATAAACTAAAACAAAAAAAATTAAAAACAATAACTAAAACAACAAAAATAACAAAATTTATGTTATTGATTTTTGTTGATTGTTAGTTGTTAATTGTTTGCTTATTTTTGTTGATTTTTATTATTTTTTATATTATTTTTTCATTATTAATGATAAAATTAAGGATATAAATAAAATTTGTACTTTTATTAGTATTAATGATAAAATAATGATTTTTTTATATATCTCATAATTTTTATTATTTTTTATTGCATTTTTTTATTTTTAAAAAATCAACAAATATAAACAAAGAGAAACAACAAAAATAATTGAAAACTACAAATGAAATAACAAAAGCAACAAAAAACTATGGTTGTTGATTTTTGTTGACGTTTGTTGTTTTTTTTTCAATTTTTTCATTATTAATAATAAAATTAAAATCATAAATATAATTTTTACTTTTATTAGTATTAATAATAAAAATAATGATTTTTTTGTTATTTTTATTGAAAAAATAATTATTAAATACTATGGGTAATTTTTAGTTTAATTAGTTTAATTTCTAATTTCTAAATAATTATGAAAAAATAATTATTGAAAACTATGAGTAATCTTTTCTTTAATTAGCTTAATTTTTATATTCTAAATAATAGTAAGTTTTAAAATTAAAAAAAGTTATTATTTAGAATATAAAATTAAATTACTTAAAATATACAAAATAAATAAATAAATACAATTAACTTAAATTTTAAAAATGACTTCAAGAATAACAAGTAAGTAAAAAAGAATTTAAAAAAAATAAAAAGAAAAGAAAAGAAAAGAAGGAAAAAAAGGAAGATGCTAAAGTTATGCACAACCTTTCAAAAATATACCATAAAAAAGCTATAACTGAAACCAGAGAAAACAAAAGTAAAAGAAGAAAAAGAGGTAAGCACAAAGGAAATAAATGATGTTGACCGGATTATCCAATAAAATTTTCTCTTTATTTTGTTTTAATTTAGTTACCAAATTTTAATTTATATATTTTTAAATACCAAACTTTTATTGATTTTTATGGTGGTCACTTATAAAATTTTTTGACACCTAAACAATCTAAAATTATTATTTTAATTTAGATTTTTTTTTTTTTTTACTAATATGTCCATATTTTCTCTACATTTATAGGAGATAAGGAAAAATTTACAAATTATTGTGATTCTCTCTAATAAGAGCAAACTCATTTTGAGTAGTATTAAAACATAAGAGAAGGTAAACTTCAAAACATTTTATAATTTATTGACTAAATTGAAGAGATAAAAAGATTGAGAGTTTAAATGGTTTTGAGGAGAAATTTAGAGGATTCAAAATATTTGGTAGTACCCTTTTAAAACAGAATCGAAGTTAGACTACCAAAAAGAAACAAATTACAGTTTAATACCTAAATTATAATATATGTAAAGTTGAATGATCATCATTGTATTTAACATGTTCCATGAACTAATCTAAATAAATATTTGAGGCCAATGCAGTCCAAAAAACCACAATTCCCATTGACAATCACACACATTTCAATTCATTTTTCCTCAATAATAATGTCTTCCCTTACTGCCCTGTTAGCTTCAGATATTTTTTTTTTTAGCAGATAGTTTTCATTTTGTTTCTTTTCCTCATGTTGCTAATAGTTTCATTTTGTTTCTTTTTCTCATGTTGCTAAGGTCATCTAATAAAGTAGCTCAATGGTCGCTCTTTTTTTTTTTATTTTTTTATTTTGTACAAGAAGGGCATTCACCCCTTTTAAATTAACAAGATGTTATTGGAGATAAATTAACACTTGTCTACTGAGAGATGCTTCCTGAGGAGTTTCCTCCATGATGATCACCTTGTGAAGCATCTCTCTAGTTGTGCTGGAAGACCTGCTTTCGGGCTTTTTTTAATGCAGTTGACTTGAAACATATATATATATATAATTTCCTTGTTATTTGTTCAATAATTCACATCTAAAGTATAATTTTAATTAAATAATTCAAGAATGCATGTCCGATCGCGAATGAAAGATCCTTTTCAAACCCATAACTCAAACTAAAAATAATATATCAGATCTTGCATTAATGAGCGACTGCTCTTCTTGCTCTCAGCTTTTCATACCCCATAACTCACAAGTTTTGAATTATCGCTGATCAACAGCTCTTGTTGCTCAGATAGTGGGGAATGATAAAATCAAGTCTCTGCTAGATCAACTTCAGCACCTCACTTTCCTCAGGTCTTTGGATATAAGTTTTTTCAATGGAATGAAAGCTTTTCCAGAGTGGTTGGGGAATCTTTCTTCTCTTCAATCTCTTTGTATTAGATATTGTAGGAATCTGATGAATCTACCAACAGCAACAACAATGAAAGGCCTCTCCAAATTAAAATACCTTCTCATTTTTTAATGTTCCCATTATCTTATGAAAAGTTTATACACCGAGAGTGGCTCTGAGTGGGATAAAGTTTCTCATATTCCTAAAATCAGAATCGAATGGGAGTGAATGAATGAATATTATATGTATCAGGTAAAAATTAGATGCTCATGAGTCCTGACCTTGAGCAGAACCTTCATCATCAAAAATCCATTTCACCAGCACCAGGGATTTATTGTTATGATTGAGGCTGCTTTGGATAATCATTGCCATTGGTTTGCTGTGAATTATTTATATATCTTGTTCCATTAATTTCTTTATTCTTACGCTTTTCATGACTTCAGCCATTGTTCTTTTGTTAGGAGTTTTTTTTTTTTTTTTCCCTTAATCATCAGGATCGTTAGGATTATTTAGTATAGGATGGGTGTAAGGGGGATCAGCCTGTTGGCTGAGGGTAGTAACATCCTGGTGATTTTTCCTCCTACTTTCTTGTCTTTTTAATTAAAAGACAATTTAAATTCTGCTATAATATCATAAGTCTAATTTAATGTAAAAAATCTGAGTGAGGTTGAGTATATTTTATCTTGAATTTATGTTGGTTTAAAAGTTTTTTTTATGAATCTATGAAGGGTTATGAGAAAATTATGAAATAAGAAGTACTCATGACCCTAACCAGAACCTTTATCAAAGATGCATTTCTCCAGCAGCGTTATCTTTGATATGCTTTCGTCTTCGTCTTCGGAGAGACTGGTTTCTGCTGTCAAATTCTCTTTCACGTCCGCTGACAAGGTTGGATTCATCCGAATTGGATGAGTTGAAGCTAGCTAAACAGCAAGTTAAATCAACATTTGACATAGCTCAAGCTGTTGGTAATGCAGGGAGATAGCATCAAACTGGCCTGTTACATTTACTGTTTATGGGCCCTTTATCACTTGAAGGTACTTCACAGTAAATTACAAAACAATACATTTTTATCTGACTTCTTTTCTGTGATTAAACATACAATAACTAATAAATTCTTAGGTAGATTAGCCCACCACCTAATGGTCTAAGCAAAAGAAAAAATCCTTCCATGTTAGTAAAATCATGGAAGCTTCAGGATTTTTGGTTCAGAGTCACATGATAGACTAAGTCTACCTAAGAATTTCTCTGAATAAAGACTAACAATATTCCATCCTATGACTTATTATGGGTACGAAGATGCAGAACAAAACTTAATGTTGTTGCCATGAAACAGACAGATCCCCAGATTAAGAAAGTTCAGCTAAAGCACTGCAGTCCAATGCACAATCCATGGCTTCCATTACCTTCCCTTTGATAATTGAGAGCAGCCAAGCATCCGAAAAGAAGAATGCCTAATGGAATATTTGTAAGAATAATTGTTTGTTTAGTTACAAAGTTCTTCGGACCGAAAAGCTTGAATGTTGTTGTTGCATTTATGGCACTTAAGGCTCCTGAACAGTTCCTAAAATTCCTGTGCTGATGTATAAACTCTTGTTGCTGTTATTGAATAGCAGGAAAAATGCCACCGACATTGCTAGCATCAGAAGTACCGTCAATGCTGGGCTCGAGATGCTTGATTTTTTCCTGGAACAAGTGTTTTCTTAATGGTTAGTTATCCGTGGATAATATCCAACAGAAAATTAGAAAAAGGTGCACTCATTTCAGTGTTATCAATTTAGCTTATGTTTTACCGACGAGATTTAGCTCAGTGGTACTGGAATCGTCTCCAGATTGTAAAGTTACGAGTTTGAATAAAGAGAGTTAAAATAATAATATCCGGACCGCGTATGCCAATCGAAAGTAACTGAGAAGACCCTACCAAAGAAGCTGAATGTAGAGGAAATTTCCAACAGAGCTGATGCTCCATTGCTGCTAAGAGAATTGCAAATTCGTTCTAGGTTGATCATATAAAGTATTCCAAGTGTAGCACCACAGGCATTCACCAGGTAAAATAACCAGAAATCCACATCCATCAACACCTCTTTTAAACCAGCCTCATTACCCTCTTCCATTAAGGCCTCATTGTCACAAGCATCTCGCTTTTCAGACATCTCAATCACATATTCTTCAACAGGTTTTTTTGGCATTCGTCAATTGAATTCACTCGACACCTCAGGAATCACCTGAGCCATAAATTCACTCGACACCTCAGGTTTTTTTCGTGTTGTAAGCTGGGGTAGAGCTAAGATGAGTGCAATTACAAATGGAAACATTAGCACCAGTACTAAAATCACTGCCTGCAGTTGCACAGAAATGTGTTTAAAATTTAGTACAACACTTTCAACTGTTATATATAACCCAGTTGCAAGAGCTATCAGAACTGCAACCAGAGATAAGTTTATGCCTGCATATTCTATAAACTTTATACCATAAATAATGCCTGCTACTGTCAACCCAATCATGACAGGAGCAATGAATGTTACCAGGAGATAAGTATTGGAATTTGGAGAAGCTTTCCTCCCTTGAATACCTATAACTAAAATACTGAATATCTTGCCACTGAGTCCTGAGTAGCTTGATGTTATTGCAATCAAAATTCCTTGCCAATCCCTGAAATTTCTGATGCCTAAGGCATAACAATAAGTGCTAATCCAGCAGGAGCTATTTCCTGCAAGAACATTTAGTAATAAAACCTGATAATAGGGCAAATAATAAATTTTGTTTGCAATGTGAAGGTATTGGAAACCATAACCTACTAATCCGAAAATAAGGCCAATGAATAAATTCATCGATGCAGTAACATGATCTGCTGCAGCACCTGACAAGAACCCGAAAAGCTTTCCTGTTTCTGAAGCAACAATTAAGAAAATTATCTGCATGTGAGAATAGTGGCAAGGCTGATGTTGAGTTGTTGATGAGCATGTGGAGAAAATCGAATAACGAGCACCATTTATAGCTTGTAACAAAGTGATGCAACCCAGTACTACCCAGGAAGATGGATGTCTAACGTTCACCTGATTGCCCATTTTTTATTTGGATGTTAACTGGATAAGGAAAATGCCGATATGCTCATTAATTAATTTCTGATTGCTTTATAAACAGTGAACTATGAAGGTAGCTAGAACATGAAAAATGTACGTTTCTCTTATATTGAATTTGTTATTAGTAGCTATCAGAATAAGTTTCCAGATTTCCTGACAGCAAATTCAAGTATGTTAGGCAATAGGATGGATTCTTAAGACTGGAAATCATTATTTAGTGGTTCAACAGTTTACTCCAGGAGGAAGATATCTGATAAAAATTGCACAAAATGCGTTGAAAAAAAAATTATTTTTCATTTTATATGGTAGGAAAAATAAAGAAAAATACGTACCCACCTGAAACTTTTTGGTTCATATATATATATATATGGGTGCATGAATTAGATTTTATGTAACTAATATTTGAAATTGAGGGTTTATGAAGGCGAGAGAAGACAAATATGAACTTTGGTAGAGGTATATACATTAAGATATCACATAAAGGGGTTACTTTTTGAGAAAATATTGCTTCTAAAAAGGCTCTATATGACATGTAAAGGTATTTAGTACTCTTATCCAAATCTTGAATGAAATTTTCAGGGGGGTTTTTCCCTAGGTTTTTTACCAAATAGGTCCATTTTGCACTTGCTTGTGATCGAAAGTATGTTGAATCTCACAATATATCAAATTAAAAACTATTTTATAGAAATAACATTTGTTGATTTAAAGTGACAAAAAGTTTAAACTTTTTAGAATGAGGTCTCGTATGAATTAAGAAATTTTTAGTCACATGATAAAGTTTATCTAACTCAGTACATATTAGTCGGAATTTTTGTGATTATTAAATATTAAAAATAACTGTACCTACAAAAAATGTCTTGCGTCTAGGTCTATTGATAACCATACATAATAATTTTTTAATAGAATTAGTTTCAGTAGAAGAACAAAGAAAATGGCTTAATAGGACAATATATTCCTGAAGAGGAGCACAAATATCCCTGCTAGCAAGCATGAACATGAACTTGGGAAATTAACTGGCATGACATAAAGCACAGAGAACCTGATTCTAAAAAATGTATAATGTCAACTTCAAGTACTTTATAGGACAGAATTACTGAATTGTGTCTGAAACAAAGTTCACATGAGGATATATAGAGAAAGTATTCATAATCTGTACAGTGATAAGTGCTAAAGCTGCATCTTTTGTCAGCAAACAATTCAGATGTCATTCACCAACAAGACATTTAAATGAAATTTTAGAATTTATAGCCTCTTGTCATTCACTAGAGGTTGTATCTTGCAATTTCTTTATTGTAAGAAATTGGGTTTATTCCTTTTTTAGTTATGATGTTGAAGGGGACAACTGATAATGAAATGACCACAAATTCAAGATCCAAATCCATCCACATACAGATGAAGTTTAGACTTGCAGAACTCATCTATGGGATATGATCTACACATACTGCAGGGCCTAACTTAGATTCTTGCTACTACCTTACCTAATAATTTTTGAATGTTAATTAGATGATAGTGTTAAAAATAACACTAGTAAAAAACAAATATAGTTGATAAGTACAAAACAAAAAATAAAAAAACAAAGAGAAAAAGGTGAAAAAATATTTATAGAATTACTAAAGTGAGATAGTATGTACATTTATAAAATTTTCATTATCAATTAAAAAGAACGGTTGTTGTTTAAATGATGTTTTGAATTCAAGTATGCAATCACATTAAATTTATTATTGGAAGACTTTTACCACCTATGTGGACCTATCAAGATTGAACGGAATTAATTTTAGTGAATTCTAAATATTAATAAGTTATTTATAATTTTTATTGAATTGAGAAATTAGTGGTACATAATTTGGGGAAATCTGAAAATATATAACTATGTCATGATTCAAACCGTTCTTCGCCAATAAAACAAAATTGAAATCCTTATGAAAAATAATACATAATTGTGGTTCTTAAAAAAAAAAAAAGATGATATGTAGTGAGAGCATGGACCTGAAATGATATCTACCATAGGTATAACCATTTTGATAAAATACAAGATAATGCAGTTACTTCAATTTTTGTACAACTTGAAAATTCCTCTTGCATAAGTTAGTTACCTATGCTTTCACCATCTTAATTAGAGCAATTATATTTAGGGATGAACTTGTGGCCTCAAGTATAAATCAAAACCAAAATTTGGGCGATTGGGTTATTGTAAGTTGCAACTAAAATGAATAAAAATAATATTCCAAGCCTCAATGAATTAAAAAAAAAATGCTAAAAAAACTCTCCAAAATGTGTGGGGCTTAAAGAAGTTGCAAGCAAAGCAAAGACATCAAAGCCAAAACGCAACCCAGATGGCCATATCTCTGCCTCTCAAATACTATCCAAAATCTAACAAAGAGACGCAAACCTCTGGTTAAGACACTCTTTCTTCTTGAAATGTCTCATATAAATATAGAAACATACATTTTATGTGGGTTTAGTGATTTTTTCTCTCCAATTTTTTTTTATTTAAATCATCAGTATTAATAAACTCTAACTAATCCAATTAAACCCAAATAGAACCATAAAAATAGAAAAAAAAATTTAACAACTAATTTAACATGTCTATATACATCACAATTCAAATCTGAAACATCATTTTTTTTTTACATGTGATATATATTTATTATTTGATTTTATGCATAAATTATTATTTTTTTAATTAATACGTATATTTTTTTTATAGTAACAAAATCAACCGGCCCCGTGACCTAAATTTTGTGATCTTTGTCACAATCTAGTGGGGTAGATGGAAAATGGCCTGATCAACCAGGACCAAAACAATTTGGTGTCTTCTGTATACATGACGTATTTTTTACTATTTCTGTATGTTTAATTTATGTCTTACTTTCCAATTTTAAATAACAAGCTTAGCTAGCTCCTATTTCTATTTTATTGGATTTTCAAAATTAAAGACTTTGATAGATTGCTAGAATTGATATAAATATAACTTCAAAGCTTCTTAGGCCTTGACCACAGCAAGAGAGGGTGCCACTTTGAACTCTGAAAAGAGTCGAATTCTATTATATATTGTTTCATATAATAAAAATGAAAAAAAAATAAATGATTTAAACAGTAGTGAACTATATAATAAAAAATAATTTTTTTTTAAATTTCTAAATTTTACAGAACTTAATTTTTTAAAAAAATTTAAACTACTGTAATTCAAAAATTATTAGATTTTAACTAATTTAATTTAACTGAAACTATAAGAATGAATGAGACCTTTTAACAATTAATTTAACGTAATTTTACATATCATAATTCAAATCAGTTCTAACCGATCATTTGACCTAGTTTTTTTAATTATAAATGTATACACACATAAACAACTTTTAGAAAAAAAAAAAAAAAAAGGAATTTTACATGGTCAACAAATACATTTTTAAAATGTTTCCTACGTTAGCTTAAATATTTGGAGCTAGCTACAACTGGTGGGGAATTGACATCTTGATCGACATGCCATATGTTCAAGCCTAAGCAATATATGTATCACCTAGCTCCTATGAAAATTTAATCATTTTAGGTTGTTATGCATTTAATAAAAATAAAATTAAAATTAAAAATTAAAAAAAAAAAAGACAAAGAGGACAAAATAAATAGCTGTCAAGAGTTTTGAGACTATATATATATTTTGTTTGCATGGATAACTCTCTATTTATGAATACATACAACAAAAAGCTTATGAACAGCAGAGAAATTATGAGCATTATATATATATATATATATATATATATATATATATATATATATATATATATTAAACGAGTCATCATGACCATTTGAAAATGACCCTTTTATTCTATTCATAGGAGAGAATGCTTCTTGAAAATGACTTCTCTTTGATCTCTTCTTCAATCATCAACAACAAATATAAAAGCATATAAATTTTTGTGAGTATATATAAATATATTTCATGGTGTACACAGATATGTTAAATAAATTATTATAAAACTTTTTTTTTACCAATTTAAATTAATTGGTAGAAGTTCTTGAAAAAAAATTGTAGGATATATATAAATACGTACTTGTAAATTTTTTATTGCCAACCAACAATGCTCTTCATTGATCCCTGTTTCTATGCGAATGTACATCAAAAGGCACTTATCACAACTTTATACATCCATAATTTTTTGTTCCTATTATCACATGTGCATGTGAATGTACTTTCCCGAAGTGCAGCTCACGTGAGTTCTTGCTAGCAAGTCACAAGAATCCTGTAATATATATATATATAAGCTACTCTCCAAGAAGGATAATTTAATTTTCAATAAATGAAAAAAAAAAAAAAAAAGGAAACTATCAGATTATGGGTGGGCAGCCTAACAACTTGTATGATTTGTATGTCACTTATGATTAAAAATATTATAACAAAGAATCCTGATAGTATTAATTTTCAAAACTCCAAAAAAGACCTAGTCAATTAAAAAAAAATACAATTGAATAATTGATATCAGTTGATAAGAGTTGTTTATACTTAAGCAACGTTTTAAATTTAAATTTTGAATTGTGGTATATGTAATTAAATTAATTATTAAAATCTTTTATTATTTTTATGATCATATTCAAATCGAAATGAATTAATTAAAATTTAATGAATTTTTAAATATCGGTTGAGAAAAAAAATGATTTAAGGGAATGTTGATGATGCTTAGAAGACTTAAAATCCAGGAAAATATATCTTTAATTTTCTTGTCAACTTATGAAGAAAAATTCACTTTTTAAGTAATAATATGGAATGTCACGAGAAACATTTCTGCATAAGTAAATAACTTTAATTGAATTATTGGACCCTAAAAAATATGTTTGCTTATTAGGTTTTTGTTTTTTGTTTGTTTGTTTTATATTTTGTTTTATTTTGTCACATGATATGATATTATTAATATTTCTAATATTATACAATATTATATATGAAAAAAAAAATATATATATATATATAAAGACAGAAAACCGTGTACAGGTCAGCAATGCACTACCATATAACTCACATCAATTGTTCATTAAAATTGCTAATTACCAAAGGAGATGATGTTTCTATAATTATTATCATTCAAGAGTTTTAAGACTGTTAATGCTATGAGTTTATGAAAATAAAAACTGTTCTTTTTATAGTGAATAAATGCATGTGAATGAAAACAATCACAATCACCATCACCATCAAGATCACAGTCCCATGAAAAAAAAAAAAATCATCTTTTCAATCCTCCAACTTTTTTGCAACTAACCAAACTCGGTCGAGATTAGCATTTTCCATATTTAACACATCCAAAATCAAGGTTACAAGAGTTTGGGTATCATGTGTGTGTGTATATATATATATATATATATATAATTCTAATATTATAATTATACTTATGTTTGCTGGTGTTAAACCACTTATTAAGCTAATGATCAATCATATCTCCTGTTAGTCCAATGTATTTAGAAAAATGTTATCTTATTTCCTAAATATTTGTTCTCAAAAATTGAATTGCATTTTTTTTTAATTATTAGATTCTAACTCCAATTTAATCTATATCTAAGATTACAAGAGTGACAATTCGAGACATAGTTTAAGAAAAATTTCCAGCCAGTTAATCTAACGATGGATGGATTTTTTTTTTATGTATATGATGCTTTTGATATTCGATAGTTACAAGAGTTTAGACTATTTTTGAGTTTAAGATGGATAAACTCATAAGAAAAGCAAAATCCTTCCAGAAAACTTGGTACAAGGCTGAAATAAATATATGAATTCATTACACTATATAATTGAGTGATTTTTTTTTTTTTATCATAAAAGTAGATAAAATACGTGCATTATTGGTTTGGTGAAGTTAACAAAACTAGGATGATTTAGATTGACATGAGGCAAATATACAGAAATCAATTATTTAAAAATGTGTCCAGGAAGCAATATATACATATCCTAGCTAATAGTTCGAACGTGTGACGACAAATAATTGCTTATCTGTTTAATTTGTATGTTTCCAACTTTTTCGCAATACCATCATTTCGATAAGCATCCAGTCAGTCTCATTTGACAAAATGTGCTTCAAGTTTCAGATTTGTCAAATTCTGAATCATGCTATTCAGCTTCAAACAAGGAGCTACCTATAATACTACACATATTTCATAGAGATAGAAACCTTCTCAATTTCACAAAGATATAAAGGACATTAGACAAATCGAGTATACACGCACTAATTAAATAATTACACCACATATAATATTGTAGTCACATTAAATTAATTATTAAAAAATATTTACTATTTTTATGATTCTGTCTGAAATGAATTACATTAACAAAAGTTTAATATACTAGTGGTTTAAACTGTAAAAAATTATTATTCATTTTTTTTATTTACTTTTGATATATATAAGCCCTCAACAAATTCAGAGTAAATTGAATGGACTCATAATGAGGAGACATATACAGTGTGAATTTGAAATTTTATTTAAAAAATTGTGAACTTTTTATCATTTTAACCAGACATTGATTTATTTTTCTTTTTAAATAAAAATTAAAAAATTGATCATGACCAATCAATTGATGATTTTATAATTGCAGATTAATTAATTGTATAATATGTTGTAATAAAATGCATTTCTTTTCCACATTCTTTATCTGACATGGCATTCTACATGCAAAGCATCTTCATATTTTATGTACAACTACAATCAGAATATGAATGGAGCACAATGAAAAGTATTACAAATATTGTAATGTAATATGTAGCATCAGTAGTACTACATGGCATTCCACACAAAATACTTAGGTGGGTCAATTGATTATCATCTCCAATGAAAAAAAAAAAAAAAGAAAACACACACACACACACATTAATGGCTGTACTTTTTGATTAAGTGTTGACTGGCTAGGGTTCAATTACAGAATTAGCTAGGCTGCAAGAAAGACATAAATTTTTAACAATAATGTTGTGAAAACACAATATACCCTTGATTGGACTAGGAATATAGTACATTTAGTTAGTTGATATATGAGTAGGAGTCCACAATCAATGCTACTAATTTTATACATCAGTAAGTCATTAAACGAAAAGTTCAGTTATCTACTGTTTATGTCATAATGCATATTCAACTTTTATATAATTTTTGACATATGAGAAATCAGAATAATGATAATTTTATATTGCTATGAACTGTGTAATTGAGAGGTTCAGCCAGATTCGTTATAAGGAAGTGATAAGTTGATATTTTTACGATAACTGAAGAAGGGTAAATGGAGATTAAAAGGAGGGAAATCATAGCGAACACTAGAATCTGCTAGAGTAAGAAGAGAAACAATATAAGGTAAAGCAAGAGACAAGTTATGAGCAGGGTATGTGTATAGAGAGTGTTGTTTTGTTGTAATGATTAATGGGTACACATGTGAATAGGTGGGTACTTGATTTGTCTGCGTACAAAGGAGACAATGTTTGAAGCAAGGAGCCAACCTCCTAACTTGCAATATATGAACTGTGTGATTGATATATATACTTGTTGATAACATCTCGTGACTCCCTTCAAATTTTGCAGAGATGGGTATTCAATTACTATACATACCTACATCACTATAGTATAATTAATCTCTTGTGATCAATGTCAAGTTTAATTATTTTTACTTTTATCACATACTTCGTGGAAAAGCATAAACTTCTTGGACAGTAAGTTTTTGACAGGATTCATTGAACAGTAATTTGAATTCCACACACCTGCATAAAGAAAGAAATTGGTTCTATATACATACCTTGCAGCTTTTGCATGGAATTCACCAACTGGAAATAAACTTTAAAAAAAATATATTTTTCTTCTTTTTTGAAGCCAATTTCAAACAACTAATCTTTTTATTAATAATTTTAATAGGGTACTCTTCAAGCATTCAAAAATTATTTGGTTAGAAAAATAAAAGTTTTAGTGGAATCAACATGAAAAATAAGATTTTATTAAATTTAATTCAGATCAAATTTTGGAGTTAGAAATAGTGAGAGAAAAATACCACTATTTTTAACATTATTTTATTTATTTTATGAGTTTATGAATGTTTAAAGAGAAGCGTATTATATATGAATCATTGAACATGATCACTACATCATGAAATCTATAAAAAGAAAGGCAATTGGATCATTACATTATGAAATTAAATAAAAGAAGGGTTGGATGGGACGTTGAAAGATAAATATATCAGATTTCAATTCCCAAGGAGAAAAAAAAAAAAGAAATGAAACAAATATACATGAAGATCAAAGAGGCTAGAGCATTGCAATGATCTCTGAAAATGGTTCATTAGATAGAGATGATGAGATGTTGGAGAAGGGTAAAAGGGCACGTGTGGAGAGAGGCAGAGATAAAAAGAAGACAAAGGATGACGGCTGGAGAGTGAAGAGGATGAAGAAGAAGAAGAAGAAGAAGAGAACAGTGAAAAAAAAATTATATGAAAATGAAAAGACCCCCCGTGAGGATGTTTGGATGCATTCCAAATTCACTACTAAAAATCCATTTGTTTGCTTTCACTTCTTTCGATGGCTCTTTTATTATTATTATTATTATTGTTTTTTTTTTCCATCATTTGCATTCCCTCTCTATCACGAGTTGATCATTTTTCCCTTCCCCTATTTTACATGCCATCCTTCCTTTCTTTCCTAAAACACCCTTTTCTTCAAAATTGAAACTTTTTTAAAAAAATTTTAAATGAAATTGTAATCATTTGAAAAGAATCGAATGTCGGTTTCACTTTACAATCTGTATATTTTCAATCAAAATATATTGATAGTATAATTATAAGTTGAAAGGACAATATAAAATATACAATATAATGTTTTCTTAAAATTGTTAATAAAATGCATTTTAATTGGTTATTACGCCGAGGTTTTAAGAGTGAAATATTAAATTCAATTTTTACGAGTATATTTTATTAATAATATAATAATGTATGTAACATTTCCAAACAAAAAAAATTTCTTAAATATTTTTAATTTTACTTTAATATAAAATTGTTACTCAAAATTGAAATTTTTAATTTTGAGATTAAATTTTTTGAGACGTAGAAAAGACTATTTCTTCTACTTTGTTATATATCAATGCATTTGTTCAAAAGGGTTAGTAATTTTATTCTTGAAAATATGGTTTATCATGATTAATTATAATGAGGTATGATAATTGTTTAAGAAGAAATTAATTTTGCATTATTTGTAGAGAAAAGAATGAACTATCAATTATTTAAAGATTAAGATTAATCAAACATATCCTAACATATTTTTCCACCTGAAGAATATTACATATCCTAACATAATTTTGCATTATTTGTTGAAGAAAATTATTAATTATTGAAATCATTATTTTCTAAAACAAAATGATGAAGGAATTATTAATTACAAGAAAACAGTTGAAGTATTCTTCTATTGTGAAGCATTTGATTTGGCATTGAATGATATGATATATATTAAACCATGTGAAAAAGAACTCTCGAGAGTACATGTATGTGTGCTAACAAATACTTTTTCTTGAAATTAAAATAAAAATTGAAAGGGAATAATAATAATAATAATAATACAATCTATTTATTTATTTTTGCCCCCAAAGAAAAAAAAAATTAAAGAGAGAAACAAAGGAAAATAAGAGATGATGAGCTAGCAATAGCTTCTTGGTGTGCATATAAAGCTAGGGAATATTTGGCACATATCTTTTTCTGATTTGACTCAAGAAAACGTCTCTATATGATTTTGTTTTTGGAAAAATTATGCTGTTATTTAAATTAGAAAAATGAATTAAGTCATTGTTCATTAAATTATGAAAATTATAAATGCTGTTTAAAAAAAATAAAAGCCATTATTTTTTTTTACATCTAATGCCTCTGATAGTCATAAAAATTCCCACTAAATATTATTCATCAAATTGAAAAAATATTATGCATTTTAATTTTAAGCTGAAAATGGCTACTTTCCTTCATGAAAGCTTTTTGTTTATTGTTTTTGAGAAAAGAGTTAAAATATTTTTTTTATTATTAAAATTTGGTCTTCTTTTAATTTCATGTATGATAGCCAAACTAGGATCCAATTAACTAGTTTTAATGAAACTGAAAATGATATAAACATATGAATTATTACATATTTAATTAATCATATACCAAAATAATATCATTTTCATTCACAAAAAGAATAAAATTAAAATAAAATGCATACATATATGTTTTGAAGTCTTGAAGAGGGCATTGAGGTAAATACATGCACAATCTATAACATATTTTGGTTGTGAAGAAACTGAGGCAGTCATGTGGGAAGAAAACAGGAGAGAATCATATAGATTTGAGAGCTCACATATCCATCCATCCACCCATCCTTTTCTCTCTTAAACACCATATCATTTACACAGAGTTTGTATATATATACAGATAGATCAACATATAGAAGAAGAAGAAGAAGAAGAAGAAGAAAGCTTGCTTCCTGAGTGTATGATTATAAAGAAAAAGAGAGAAATCAAAGACAAGAATTTACATATAAATTAATTAAGAATGGTTTCCAGAGAAAACATTAAGAGAGCAGCCCTGCATGAGAAGCTGCAACTTCTTCGTTCAATTACCAATTCCCATGCTGTAAACTCTCTCTTCTTTAATTTTCTGAAACACGCTTTTCATTATTTCACTACTAATTACATGCATATAGTTTATACTTATGCTATCCACACATATATAATTCAATCTCTTTCCTTCTTTTCCAAATACCAAGATTGATCTTAATTTTCAGTTTTCTTGCATGTATGTATTCTTCTCTTATCATCCTTAGTTCTTATGTTATTCTTGTTTATTTCTTTATAGAATTGAAGTAAAGATAAGGGCTTCCTTTATTTCTTTGTTCTTTGCTTGTGGCTATATATGAAGTGAGAGATTCTAATGTATAAAGGTTACACATGATTGTATGCATGTAACAGCTGAACAAAAAATCAATCATAGTAGATGCGACAAAGTACATTGGAGAGCTAAAACAGAAGGTGGAAAGACTGAATCAAGATATAGCTGGTGCACAAACTAATAATTCTGATGCAACCCATCAGAATCATCCATTGCCTTTGGTACAATAATCATACACTTTATTATTATTTTTTCTTTATTTCTTGATAAGACTATTAATTACTTCTTTATTAATTGAAACAGTAAATATTTGTATCATTGCTTTTGTCTTGTTATTTATTAATTAAACTGTTTTTTTTTTTTTTATTTATAACTATTACAGGTTACAGTAGAAACCCTAGAGAAGGGTTTCTTAATAAATGTGTTTTTAAATAGGAGCTGCCCTGGATTGCTAGTCTCCATTTTAGAAGCTTTTGAAGAACTGGGTCTTAATGTTCAAGAAGCTAGGGTTTCTTGTACTGATAGTTTTCGGTTGCAAGCTGTTGGAGGAGAGGTAATACCCAAGAATATATTTCATCTACGATCCAAACAATTCTTGGTAGATTTTCAAATAGTAAACTGCTGTTGTTGTTGACAATAGAAATGGAATGATTTAATTTTTTTCATGAAATTTGTTTATATTTGTTCCCATTTAGCTAATTGATGTGGTGCATGTGTGAGGCTCACTCTCTATATATATTGGAGTCAGTAATGTCTTGTTGCTAGCTTCTGCATTCTTATAGGTTTTGCTTGCTTGTGTATTTTCAACTATGGAGTGGCCATGTACTGGCCTTGTACCACATATGGTCACCTTCTGAATGTGGGGTCTTTTTTTTGGTATTATTTTCTTTTTGTTTGGAATATTTTTTTTTTCCAATTTTTTTCAAAAGGGAATAATCTGATTATTATTGGCAGCCATCCAACTATGGGCGGTGGATATTTTATGCATTTTTTTTTAGCAATTATACAATAATATAGAAAATTGTTTTTGATTTTTGCAGAATGAAGAAGAAGGTGAAGGCATTGATGCTCAAGTGGTGAAACAAGCAGTGTTGCAGGCAATCAAGAATTGGAGTGAGAGTACAGAACAAGAGTAACAAAAATTCTTGTTTTTATATATAAATAACCTCAGTCATTTCAATTTTTATTTTCTTCATCTTGTTGTAGTAGCTAAGAGCTATTTAGGTTGCCAATGGTTTTTTTTCTTTTTAATCAATTAAGAAATCAAATGTTCCGAATAATTCGGATAAGTGAAATTTCGAAATGAGATTAGTAAAAAATTCAAATATCATTCTCATTAGGAGTGTAATTAATTAAGAAGTAATTCAAATGAAAGAAAAGCATGAGCATTTTCTTTTGTTTGTTTTTTTGTTCTTTTGTAATGAAAATCCGAAAACAATCACAAGTTCTTTAGGGTAGGATGATGCTATTTGTGTGAAATGAAATTAGTACTAAATAGTTAAAAAAAAATTGGTAGGCTTACTAAAATTTGTTTGGCAAGCAGTACTACAATTGGGTTTTTGTTTTCATGTGAAGTTCAAAAGAACAAAAAAAGATTCCATATATGATCATGTATTGAGTTGGTACTTTTTTCAGCTAGGATAACATTTTGTCATTCCTTCTATAGTTCAGCATTTCAATTTCTGTCACCTAGGTTTTGATAGATTATTCACTACAATTGTGGACATGATTTGATGAAGATGATAATGGATAGCTCCACCATAATGGACCTATATATAATTTGAGTCATAGTGCAGGTCCTATATACGTATTATTCCTAGAGTAGAACGATGATGAGAAAAATAGAGAGAAAATGCTATAGTTCATTGTATCACCATGAAAAAATAAATAAATTATGTATGGAAAAATAGCTACTAAGAGAGTTTTGCTCTCTTTGTGGGGTTATCCAGTTTGAACTCAGGATTAGTTGGAACTCCTTGTAGTTAATGGATACCTGAGGCTTCAAATACAACAACAAACAACAAAATAAATAATTGTAAGATTTTTTTTTCATGTTTTTTTTTTTAAATAAATGAGGTCAAAATGATATTATTTGATATCACTCACCCGTTTTTTGAAATTTTAATATTTATTTTTAATTGTCTCAAATATTACTTCATTTGTTAAGATTATATCATGTGCTATACAAATCAAAGAACATTATTGCTATCTAGTGCTAATTGTAAATACAATATGTGTGTCCCTCTCATTATTAACATATAATTTTATCTTGTTTTGTATTTTATTGTTTTATTTTATTTTATTCTATGATGATGGTTTATTGAGCTATCACCATCACTATAACACGGGATACCAGTGACAATAACATAGTAATTATGTGTAATTTTCCTATAGAAATAGTTGAAAAAAAAAAGCTTGGAGAAGTACATGAAAATGCAAAAGAGGAGAAACATTTCATAATTAATTCATGGTTAAAGTTATGATTTTAAATATGAACAACCGAGAATTCAAACCAGCAATCTGTTATAGCAGCTTCATCTTCATATTTTTCACAATATTATAATTGTTTGGGCATATAGTATACAATTAATTGTAGTGATTAGTGAACTATGTTGGCATATGATATACATATTAGGAAAAAAAATAAGTAATTGGTTAAACATATTAAATTTCATTGCGAGAGATTAATCTAACAAAATTTTATTTTATTTTTTGATTTAATTCATTGATATTTAGACTTAATAAACTTTACATAATTTAATTTGATTCATTTAGGATCATATATCATGGTTGGAGTTTGAGACATAATTTAAATAAAACAACTTTTGTCCGTTAATTTTAAAGATTGATGGTAATATTTTTGTTTTAGATATGCATGCTATTAAGTTCATAATTTAGGTCCAATTTTTAACAACTTTTCTTGTGATTTAGCTCATAATTTGAACCTTGATGAATAGTGGGAATTGACTCATTTTTACCGTCAAAGTTTGTATTACTAAGTATAATTAATTAATGACAACGTGAGATGCGCTAAAGGAATTCCAGGAAGCATGGAATCAAAGTGAATCATAGGACAATATCCTTCACGGACTAGGTATATATATACTTACGTACATATAAGAGCCAATTAATTAAATTATAATAAACTTAGAATTAATCTACTATATATAATACACTACTAATTAAATTAATGGTTAATATATCATGGGGTATTACATTGTTAATCGCAGTGTTTAGAAGAAGGGAGACATTAAGGCATATTATGTCAGATACATACATCCCAATAGCATATGCTATAAAAAAATTTATATTTTTAATTACAAATACTTGACAAGTGTTATATGAATATATATGTAATTTTTCAAATTATTGAAAATCATTTTAGAATATGCTATAAAATTTTTATATTTTTAATTTCGAATTCTTGACAAATATTATATGAATGTGTATGTAATCTTTTAAATTATTAAAAACTATCTTAAATTTTAAAATAATCAAAAATTTTATAACTATGGGATGTCGAGTATATAAGATAAAAAAAAAATCATATATGTATACATATATATATAAATTAAATTATTTATATTAATCAATTCTTGTAATGTAAAAGATGCTAACAAATTCTTGGGTGTCAAAGATGCATCAAGCAAGATTCTCATTTTTTCTTCTGCTTTTAGCATCCATCAAAAATGACCTTGTAATATGCACAGCTAGATGTGGATTCTTGGATACAAATCCTTCATATTTAGCTGAATAAACAATATCCTCTAAATTCTTAACAATAAAATTCAATGCAGTATCCTTTAATATTTTGTTAGAACAAGTATCTGATATCTCAAGAACATCAAGAACGTTAGATGAATCGAGGGTTCGAAGCATGTATCGTTCGCAGAACTTTAGCAAGAATGGGATTTCATATTTATCTGCTGCTAATGTCAATGAGTAGACATATTTTTCCAGCTTCTCTGTTGGCAAGCTTCCACTGTATAAGAATTCCAGGAAAGCCTCGAGCTCCTCATGGCTCAGGTCAGCTAGTGTTATAGTGTCGTTTGCTGGGGCTTTGCAAGCATCAGAGTCTAGCATGTTCTTGAATATTTCTGATCTTGCTGCCTGTCCATACCCAACAAATTATATAACATGATCAGCAATGTGTTACGTGTGTAATCCCAATTGGGTTTTTTCAGTTCAATCGGTTCATCTAAAAACAACATCAGATTGGAGCGCTAATTCTTGTAATCATGTCAGAATCCATTGAACCCAAAAAAAAAAAAAAAAGAAGAAAACTTGCTTATAGCGACCAATTAAACTAACGTCGCCCAAGACTTAACCAACCAAAGTAACAAATTGTCAGATGAGTTTTGAACGTCACTAATTTGTCTATTAAATGACCATTTATGCTGCCAAAATGATAAGGTGACTATGTTACTCTCCATCAGTATATATAGCATTCAGGGACGGTTTTAGATAATCAGTATGTCATTATGTTGTCGCTAAATTAATAATCATTTCACAAATAAATTGACAATTAAATTTTGCTTACTAAAAATCATGTAATGATATATATCTGAACTGACCATGAAATAATCTAAAGCAGTTCAATTACATAACACATGAGTTTACTTTATTATTATTATTTTTTATCAATCTAAACAATAGTTAAATAATAAACACTATAAAATGAAAATGAGAATTAGCGACGGACAAACAATAGTTAAATTGCATAGCTACTTTTTTTTTTCGTAAACTATTAGTATTCAAGTCCACGAGATTTTTGCTTAATTCCATTTGAGTCCATGAGGTTTTTGATTAATTCGATTTGAGTCCACGATGTTTTTTCCTAATCCCATTTGAATTCATAAGATTTTTGTCTACTTCGGTTCGAACCACACAAAACTAAAACAGCGGGGAAAGTTTTCTAACTACTCTTTTTAAGATTGAAGAAAGCATGGAATACATTAAGATGAAGCTAAATTGTTTTGTGCTTGCTTGAGAGGGGGTGACACTTACCAGTAAAGCTCTGTGAGCAGAAACAGAAGGTCCTCCATTGCCAGGAATGAGTTGAATGTCGGTGAGAATTTGTTGTTTAAATAAAGCAACAAAGCCACTGAGGAAATTGACTTTCTCAATGAGTTCATCTTCTGTTTCCTTCATGTTGTTCATCCATTTTGGAATATTTGCTAGTGGCTGGGGCTGGCGACCAAATAATGAACAATGACTACAATTAATGGACAACGTGTCCATCACGTACTTGAATACATTTAAGAGATCTCAGTGGATCAAGTCACTATATAACTCCAGATAGGCTTTTAATGAATTAGAAAGACAAATCAATAAAAATTAGTATTTAATTAAAATGAATAAAATTAAAATCTAATAATACATAGGCAATCTTTTAAATAGTCTGATATTATTGGTTTGACCTTCTACTTATCAAAGGTAGGATCATTATAAATTTTCTCATTTTCATTATTTAAATTTATTTTATGGCAGTAGTCATAAACATAAAAGAAAATTTTTATCTATCCCAAAATGCATTATATTTAATGGTAAGATTTGTAACACGTACGTCATTTTTATTAATCATATATCAAATCTAGCACTTCAAAATATGCAAGAATCATTTCTTAAAATAAAAAAAGTTAAAATTTGAGTTTTATGTATGAAAAAAAAGATGATTGGAGAGTTTACTCCTTTATACAGTCCATCCAAACTCATTAATCATTAATGCAGATTAATTTGGACATCTACGACTACCAAATAACGAGAATAATTATGTTTAGAGAAAATATCCGTTCCACAAATCTCATAATATTGAGAGAACAAAAAAAAAAAAAGCTATCTAGATAAGTAAATGCATATATAGTAGCAAATAAAGAAACTATCGATAAGCAATGGTGGAAGAGCTTGCCTTACACGAATTTGGGAAAGAGACAACAACAGAGGAATTGAGTTTGTTGCTTCCTTTATCAGTTTCAAACTTGTTCATCAATGTGATTATAGTTTTAGCTCCTTCATAGCATGCTCCACAAATGGTATTCCTTGGTGGCCTAAGAATAGTGGGCATTGAACTGCAAATGCAGCAGTCCATTTTTTTTTTTAAAAAAATTGCCTCTTGATAAGCAAAGATAGAGGATGAAAATGAAAGATGATATGTTAAATTAAGCTGAAGAGGAGGATGAGGATGGTTTTGCTTTATTGAGATAGAATTCTTAAACTCTTGCTAACTTTAATTAATACTATAAACTATAAAGGGTTTGTTAGACCAAATATTAATTAATTTACATCCTTCCTTTTTGATAATTAATTTGATGAAGGGGACAAGTATTACATGATTGCTTTAGGTTGATTTTAAAATAATTTAACTTATTTAATTAATTAATGAAATGTCCATATCAACCTTTGATGGAAGTTGCAACTCATAGTCTTATTCTTATGTGTAGTCTATTATGCCCTTCACCAAATATTTTATCTTCTCTTTTCCCACTTTTTGAAATATTTGATCTAGTAAACTTGAATTCATGACACAATTTCATTTTATTTAGTTGTAATTAGTGATAAAACATAAAGAAACATATGTTCAATCAATTTTTAGGAAAATGGAATAAAAGGAAGCTGAAGAAAGGGGCATAAGAGTCAAGTGTATTGAATACAAGAAATGGAAGGTAAAGGGTGTTGTTGTCATTCAAAGAAAGAATATGGAGTTGGTTTGGCTATGCCTTTTGAGTGAGTTTTAAAGAAAAGACTCTTAAATAAAGAATCACTTAGTTAGGGATAAAATCAGAAAGTTAGGAAGGAGAAAGGGACTTTCCAACCTCAAAACAGCCTATATGTGCAAGGCAACCATGTCCTAGCAATCCACTTCCCTAACACTAGGAACCATCCATCATGTATATTTTTTTTAGGCCAGGTTGGCTTATCAAAGGTAGCTAACCTTCCTTAATGACTGGCTATGTACATAAATTACATGCTAACATATTTATATATGTTTCCTTAACAAACATGTTAATATATTAGTAATTGGGTGTTCCTTGTTATATTTGGATGATAAAACTAATTAAAATAGTGCATTTGACTTCCACAAGAACGTGCATTATTAATAGTGTCTGTCTGTCTGATATTATTATCATGTCTTATTCCTTTTTTAAGTGGAAGCCCATGTCTCTAAATCATCTAAATCTGCTTTGTGGATTGGGATAAAGAAAACATATTGATGAACTCACTGTAGTCAGTGACATAAGTGAATATTGAGGGAATAGAACCATGATGATTTGGTGGAGAATACTTCATGAAACAATAGCCAAGATATGCTATTAGGTTCGTCTTGAAAATAGTATACAAGCATCTGATCATTGACCATCTTCACCAATATTATCATGCAACTAATTTAGCTTCATCAGTTTCTGGTATTATAATGTCAAGCCTCATCATAGGCTTGTACTTTTCAGGGATCTCTGCCCCAGCTTGCAAGCACAATTCAACCACAGCAGGAGCCTTGCCATAGAACTTTCTGAGTATACCCTTCAAGGGAGGGCCCTTGGGGTCTCTAACATGCCACACGTAATTAGGTGGGAAAACTTCATCGAGTGTAGCATCCTGCCAACCATGCTTTCCATCTCTCCACTGGTGCTTGAATGCCCCACAAAGCTTAACATTGTGACCCCAAGGTCCTACATGAACCTCTGAGCAATACCCACATGCCTTCACGGTGTATTTCCTCATTAGATTCCTCACACCACATTTAACAATTTCAAATGCATCAATGGTCTCTTGCGCAATCCTTGGTAAATCTTCTGATGATGGAGGTGGAAATCGCTCACAAGCCCTATATGTATCAAAATCAATAGGAGTAGATGGATTTCCAAAACGCCATGGTTTTGGCTCCTCAACAAATCCACCTCTATCTATCACTTTTTTTCCTATCATTCTGACTGGATTCATTCTTCGACGAGAAGGATACTCTGGTATATCCACACCGGCCTGGATGCAGAGCTCAACAATAGCCGGGATCCTGTCATAGTCAAACCGAGTTTCATGTTTGATGCGCCGGCCAAATGGGTCATATAGATGATATGACTCAATAGGGACAAGTACATCATTGATGGAAGCCTTGATCCACGAGTGGAAGCTACGGCGCTTTGAATTACCTATACCAAGGCAGTTCTGGATGGCGTGACCTGCATGGGCCACATGAACTTCTGAGCACTCACTGCAAACAAATTATAGCACATTAATGTCCATGATACAAAGCAAGCATGCAATATAAATATGCTTCATTGGTCATTAGACAATTAAGCTAGCAGGTATAGAACTTGCCTGCAGCCGTATACAGGAATAACATGCAAGAGTTGTGCAACTCCTATTATCAAAACTTTCCAAGCATCCAGAACCTCATATGCTAAAGGAATAAGATCAGGGACAAGTAATCCATTTTTTGGAGGTTCAAGAGGCTTCTCAATTCCCATTTCTGCAAGTCTTTTGTCCTTCCTTGCAGCCTTCTGGATCTGCCTGAAAGGAATGGGATAGGGCTTCTTTTTTTTCCTTGGTAGTATGGGTGGAAGATCCACATTCTGGGAATATGATTCTTGTCTATTGACATTTCGATTTTTTCTGGGCCTCTGGCTGGCACATTTGATAGTCCTGGACATATTAGGTGCACCTTTCTGAAGCTGCTGAAGCCCAAACTGGAAATACAGCAATGCAAAAGTGTTAGTGGAATAGTGCTTTGGGAAGAATGATCCAACTAAAGTACTCAGACTGAAAGCAATGACAAAAACTTTAATGTAACTGAACTGCAACAAAATTCTTCATTGGTTTCAAAAATTGTTTGCTCATAAAATGGCTCTATAATTGACAAATTTTCACAAGGAGCATAATTCATGTTACCAGTAAATTCTCCACAAAGAAAAAAAATATAAGAGGCATATAAAATAAGGATCACAAAACCTTCCACCTAAGATTTTCTGAATTTAGCCTCGAAAATTGAAGTGTTTTTAACTCCATGACCCCCAAGTAAAGACCTGCAAAATGTAAGCCAAACTAATGCATATTAGCCGACCAAAGACTTACAAAATGTAAGCCAGGTCAATGCAAGTTAATTATGTAATTTTACCCTGTCTAGTAGTAAAAACATCACTTATGTATGTGATTTCATCAAATTTAATTGCAGGCAGTAGATATAAAATAAAAATGAAGAATAATTCACCTTTTGGAGACAGATTCCATGAAGAAGGAGATACTGCCGGTAGCTGCTGGAGCATTTATATACAAGACGTATATCCTGTGTATTTGTTATTTCCTTCCAAAAATCAGACACTGCAAGTGCATCATCAAAATTGATTTAATGGGTTGTAATTTGACTGATAACTATGCTTATAACAACAGCCATTATGAACAACAATTATGAGTTTATGATAACTCCCAATAGTTGCATGACTCAAACGCATAAAAGAATCATACTTTTCATAAGCAGTCTAAACTATATCTCTTCTACTAGCATTCGTTGAATCATTTTTGCAAACATATTGTGCTCATAAACTAAAGTCATCAAATTTCCATATTACTCACTATAATAATTACATATACATTGGTCTTGAATGGATTGCAGTAAATTTTGATCATGATTTGAATTGAAAAACTAGGATTAGCCTACCAAAACTAGTAGAGAAGTAAAAAAGAAAATAAATTTAGCTTTTCTCCCACTTATTAAATATCACGAGCATGCAATTAACAGCTATTAACAGTTCCAAATTCGAACATATAAAGGAATCCAGAGCAAGAAATTAACTGAACAGAGAAACACAAGCAGAAAGAGGAGCAAATAAAGTTGATAAAAACCTATAGTTGAAGGTAGCTTAGCAAAGCCCAATAAAGCAACAGAATTTGAAAGGTTAGAGAAGCAAAACACAGAAAGGAGAAAAATCACAACTTACCCAGATAAATTTTAGAGCTTCTATGCCTCTTTCCCACAAAGATTGTGCTAAAGATTGAATCTTTTATTATGATGAAGAAGAATAGAAAAGAGATATTTGTTCTTTTTTTTTGGGTACTTTCTGGTCCACTCCCTCAATTTTTCTTTTCTGTCATTTTAGCCCATTTGTTAAATGTATAACTGAATTCTATGCCTTTTATTTAATTTTATTTGCTGATATAAATTTTAAAAAAAAAATGGTAGGATTTGATATGGATTGAGGTGTTAAAATCTATATACAAGTTTATCAAAATTTAAAAAATTAAGAAATTTAGTTTTTAATAGATTTTTTTTATTATATGAATTTTTAAATATCCAAGTTGTTTGATATCCATGCAAAATTTATAAAATTAATGACATTTTTTTTATAATGAAATAATACATAAAGTTTTTCATTAATTTAAAATGACAGCTTTGGCAATAGTTTAAAATTTATCACTTTGATGGATTCTTTTTTATGGATGGTGTATTTTGAAAAAATAGATTTTTTATGCACATAGCATTCACAGTAACATCCAATGGAACTGAACCTGGATCTTTGATTAACCTGTAGAAAATATAATAAATCATGCCAAATAAATATATGTAAAAGAAAAAATGTCTAGCATACAGCCAAATATCAAAGGTTTCATAGGCAAGGAAACTCGTAGCCAATCTCAAAAACATCCACAGCAAGAAGTTCATACAACTCAGCATCAAACAACACCAAATAAAAGATTAGTAATGACTCCAGCAAGTTTACATGCCAAAAGCAGCATCAAAAGGACTCGAAGATGATCTAAGTCTATAGATCTCAGAGCACAGAGCACTCCACATGTTGCAGCTATCAAGTAGACTTGTCTTTGCATCCTTATAATCCTTTTGGACCATTTCTGCACTCGAGCTATCTGTGGCTTCAAAGTTGAAGAACTTCAAGGCAATAACTTCCTTATTACTACGTTGAATATAAGCCGGATTAATAGTTTCTCCTTTACCCAAAAGTGTTTGCAAGCTCTGTGCTTAGCTAAATCAGCTTTGAGCCTAGCTAAGTCGCCTTCAAGCTGTCTGACTGCAAGCTCTTGTTTATAATAATCTTCATATTCTCTAATAATCTCCGTTTAAAGCCTAGCAATTGCCTTTTTGCAATTTAGTCTTTTCCTCCATAAAGGCCCTAATAGGATAACTCAAGTCAGCTATAACAGTCCAAGAACATCTTAAAGTGCCAAATAGTGAATCAAAACAAAAAGCTTCTCATTCAGTATGGAAGAACTCCCAGAAGAAAGTGGCTGCAGCTTTAAGGACAGTAGTGGCAAATAAAGCATATTTCATCTGTATGTCATCGAGAGACAATGCATCTAGGCTGAATAGATATGGAATAATAGGCTTAACAAACGTAATCTCTATCTCAGAAGAATCCAGGTCATCATCCATATCTACCTTAGTAATGGCTAATATAGCCTCTTGAGAAGCAGGGTCCTGCATCGAGAGACAAGCAAACAAACAGATTTTCAGGGGCGACCCCAATATACATAAATTTCTTGTTTACGCATAGGAATTGTAGGAAATGGGGTAAAACATGGAAGATGATCAAAGAAGAGATGTCAGGCCTAATGGGAAAACTTTTACTACCAAGAGAAGATATCTCACAACTGTATAAAACAAATGGATCGATGGTATCTTAATGCCTGCCAAATTTTCAAAGAAAATTCAAGAATTTTCATTTTACACGACTCTCACCATTTATGTCAATCTTAAAAGAATTTCTGCATAGTAAAATACTGAAGCTTGTAATCAGTACAGCATATAGACCTCAACAGAAATAGACTACATTCTTCAGTCCATTGAAAAAGTTAGTTATAGGCTCCAGTGCTCACTACACATTGGCCACAGATAATCGCCATAACTTACTTGCAATACCCTTAAATTGGTTCAAGTACCCCACAAATTGTATTACAGTCATCTGCTAGTAGAAATCAATCCAGGTATCTTACCAGTAATCTAGCCCGTGCAAGAGTTGCAGTCATGGGGCACTTTCATTTTTTGTGAATGCAACGCAAAATGAAGGGAGAACTTTCTTTGCACCTGTCCCCGAATCCTTCTGGCTTTCTATGTCAATTACTGAACCTCTATTAAATTGATCAACAAGCAAGCAGAGAAAGCACCTTGAATACACATCGAGAGAGCTGAAAGCAACTTCAGCCTAATAACAAATATAGGAAGTTATTTCATGCGTTGTTAAAAGGGAAAATGATATCCTTGGATAATATTCAAAATGAAAGTCAATGTTGGAATGTGACTTACAATGACATTTCTCAATTCAGTAAGGGACAGATGCATGCGAGGAAACTGTTGATGTAATTGCTGGTATGCAAGAAGGCTTCTAATGATCCTCAGTTTATAACCAAAGAAAAGAAACAAAAAGGTCGTTGTACTCAGCCCCTTGCTAGCACACAAACCGTGAGAATTGTTTTGAAGTCTTAGATATGCTCATGCATCTGAAAAAATTAACTGACTTCAAATCTCAAGTTGCAGCCTGCAGAGGAATTGCCATTGCATTAGTAGTTAATGATTTTTTTTTTTGGGAATAATAATGCTCACGCTATTGTTGCTTGCAGAATGCACCTACAAATAAGGGGCCAATATCAATATTTCTATCCAATACAGTATTACTCACATGAGTTATGTGATCAAATTATAGATAAAATGGAAAAATCAAAATGTATATACCTGCTTAAAATTTTTGTAAATCTTGAAATTCTTCATATCGAATTATGCATGACCTATGAATTAACTTATGTTTTCCTTTTAAGCTGGTAAGCCAGGTGTGCTTTCTGGAGTGTAACTTATTTCCCTCATTAGGGGTTGCAACTTCTGGTCAATGAAACCATAAATCTCCTCAAGTTGAGGATGAGATCTGTCCCCGACAAAAAATACATGGCTCTTGCCTTTCACTTCTATTTGACTAAACCCAGGTTCTTTCTTGACATTCCTTTCCTTCATTTTTTTCCTTACTTCTGCAAACTCATTCCACTTTCCACATGCTGCATATGCATTAGCTAAAATTACATAACTCCCTGAGCTAGTTGGCTCTTTCTCTATAAGCTTCTTACCAATGTGATTTGCCAGTCTAAAATCCCCATGCAATCTGCAGGCGCCTAGCAATGTCCCAAGAACAGCACCATCACGCTCATGTGTAGGCATTTCAGAGACCACTTTCATTGCCTTGTTCACTTGTCCTGCTCGACCAAGGATGTCCACAAGGCAGGAATAATGTTCAGTCCTCGGTTCTACACCATAAGCACAACTCATCGCATCAAAGAACATTTGACCTTTCTCCACAAGACCTGCATGGCTACAGGCTGACAACACCCCAATAAATGTAACTTCATCAGGTTTGGCTCCAGATCTAAGCATGCGTGCAAATACTTGTAGTGCATGACGACCACATCCATGATTTGAATAAGCTAATACCATCGCAGTCCATGATACAATATCCTTGGTCTCAAGCTCATCAAAATTTATCCTAGCTGAGAGGACATCCCCACATTTAGAATACATAGTGACAAGAGCATTGGAGAGCAATGTGTCTTGCTCAAACCCAAGATGGATAACTAGTCCATGAGCTTGCATGAGCACAACTAAGCTATCGCATGCTATCAATAAGCTAGTGATAGTAGTCTCATTTGGCTTAAAGTTGGATCGAAGCATAAATATTAGGTGCTTTAGGGAATCACTTTCAGGACCATTTCTTGCATACCCATCAATCATTGCATTCCAACTCACAATGTTCTTTTCTGGCATCAAATTAAAAAGCTCACTAGCTTCGGCCATGCTGCCTTGATCAACATATGCTGTGATCATAGAATTCCATGCTGCTATGTCCTTTTTAGGCATCTGATCAAAGTACTCCCTTGCAAGTTTCATCATTCCATTTCGTGCCAAGCCCGTGACTATTGTTGTCCAAGAAACTTCATTCTTTTGGGACATTAAATTAAATAATTGAATGGCTTCATTTAACCTATTCGCATTTATATAACCTGATATCATAATGTTCCAAGAATACAAATTCCGCTTGGGCATCTGAGAGAAAAGCTCAAAAGCCTCATCAATTTTACCGTTTTCAACATAACACTTAACCATCACTGTCCAAGCAACAACATTTTTCTCCGGCATTTGATTAAAGATAGCACGGGCTTCATCAATGAAACCATTTTGAGCATAACCCAAGACCGCAGTAGTCCAAGAAACCACATTCTTCTCAGGCATTTGATGAAAAACCCGCATTGCCTCCTCTACATTACCAAATCTAAAATACCCAGACAGCAAACTGGTCCAGGAGAACACATTTCTCTCCACCATCTGATCAAAAACTTGACGAGCCTTATCAAGCCGGCCAGCTTTAACATACCCACTAATCATTGCAGAATCAGCAACAACATTTCTTTCTGGGATTTCCCTAAAAATCCTCTCAGCTTGGGGAAGATCATTGTTTTTCAAGTAAACAGTAATCATGGAAGCATAAGAAACAATATCTCTGTGCGGCATTTCATCGAACAATCTACGTGCTTCTTTGACTTCTCCATGACGACCTAAAGAACTAATCTTTACATTACATTCATAAGTATCTGAAGCAAGAATCAGCCTCGGATTTGAATTCCTGGTGACAGAAATGGGGATACGAGTGGCGATCCTTGATGGGTTGTGTTTGGCGAAAGAGGAAAATGAAGGATTTAAACGACGAGGAGAATGGTATCTGGCTGGAAACTTCAACAAGGTATGATAAAAACGAGAGCGGAACATGATGATAATGATGATAATAACAGCAATGGTCAATCAAATCCATTTATTTAATCACCATTGTCAACAATAAAGCTCATTGCTTTTCGTTTACTTCAGCCAAGTTTCCCAAGTTAGAGAGATAACCGAGCCGCTCACTAATAATTTAGTGTTAATTCATCCATGGAAATTTATTTAATAAACTGAGTCCAGTTTAAATAATATAAAATTTATGAATAATTTTGAATATATAATAATTTTAATTTTTAAATTATTTTATTATATAATAAAATATATAGTGTTAATAAAATTTAAAATTTAAATTTAATTATTTTATGATTAATTATGATTATTTTATATTTAATTAAATTTTTAATATAAATATATTATTTTGAAATTCATTATTTTAGACGTTTAAAATTTTATTATGTATATTTATTATTTACGAATACTATTATTTTAATAATATTAATTTAGTGCATGATTATTTTAATATTATTTTTAAGTATTAACATTATTTTATTAACTGACGTGATTATAAATATTATTAATATTTTTAAATTATTTCATTATCATTATTAATATTATTATTGTCATTATTATTTTATATTAGTTATTATTATAATTGTCGTGTGAGATTATTATCATAGTATTATTTTAATATTAATATTTTGAGTACATCATTATTATTTTATTTTTATTGATTTACATTATTGTATTATTAAATTATTTCATAATTATGGTTTATATTATTTTTACTTTTAAATGATATTTTATGTGTTGTTATTAGTTTAATATTTGTGTGTTTATTTTTATGTGTGTGTGTGTATATATATATATATATGAGTGAGATATTTTTTATTTTGTGTGATGGAAAGTTTTTAGACATAAAATAATATTATATTATAACATATAGTTTGATAAAAAGTATAATGTATATATATATTCAATTATATAGTAAAAAGAGACAAACTTTCTCAGCCATTCCTTTTTTTTTCTCTCCTCCCATTCTTTCTTTCTTTCTTTCCTCGGTTGTCTTCTTCCTCCTCTGTGACAGACCACCCATCACCCTCATACTGGAGCTACCATAACATCAACCCACCGTCATCATCATCTCCTCATCTTCTTCCCGTCATCACCGCCATCAGCATGGTTGCAGAACGTCGTCGAACTGTGCGAAGCAGCAGCAACAGTAACATGCCTCATCACGTCGCCGGTGACTTCCCGACGGTGAGAGCTAGTGTTCCTTGGCTAGTTCAACTTCTTGAGCTCCGGAGAAGATGATTTTAGCCATGATTTGAGCTCAAACTCATTTAATGGTGAGTTTTACATAATTTTTAGTTTATGTCTAATTTCTTTTTTAATTTTTTTAGCTTGAGTTTGGTTGATTTTTTATAATTTCTTTTTGAAATGTTGATTTATGCATCTTAATCTACTCATAGGTATTTTTAGTTTATTTTTCTGATTTTATTTGATTTTTGGTTAATTATTGAATATTTTAATAATTAAAAATGAATTTTTGTTAATTAATTATTTTAATTATGAATTTGGTTAAATTATTGTTATTATATATTTTTATTAATTTTGGTGTTGAGAAATTAATTTTTGGGATTTTTATATAATTTTTATGAATATTTTTAGTTTATGTAAAGTTTGGATAATTGAGTTAAATGTGTATTTTGGTTGAAATTAGAGTTTAATTATATGTTTTAGTTGATATTAGAATGTTATTTGTTGATGAAATAATTTTTATGAATTTATATAATTTTTATGGAATTTTATATAATTTATGTGTATTTTGAATTATTAGATTAAATATGTATTTTTGTTGAAATTATTGGATAAATATGTGTTTTGGTTGATATTAGTATATTATATGTTGATTAAATAATTTTAATGATTTTATATAATTTTTGTGAAAATTATTTAGTATATTGGATATTTCGTATTATAGGGTTAAATATGTAATTTTGTTAAGATTATAGTTAAACATTATGTTTTAGTTGGTTTTATAATTTTTTAAGGTATTAAAATGATTTTTTCATATTATTTATTATTTTTAACTAATTAATACTAATTTTCAAAAATTATTTTCAAGTATATATATTATTTAAAAATGGGTTTTAAACTAATTTTATTATATAATTAAACTATTTAAGCAATTAAATGTGAATTTTATTATGTTATGTTGAATAATTGTAAAAATTGAATTTTTATTAATATTATATAATATTTGAGATTTTATTAGTTAAATTGTGATAATTTAAGAATATTATGTAAATAATAAGTGTATTTATTATTTTGAGACTAAAGGGTATTTTATTATTTTTGTGATTTTAAATTGTGATTTTAAATATTATGTACAATTTATGTTAATTTAATTGTAAAATGGAAATTCTATTCCATTTACGAATTTTATTATCAAATATTATTTAAATTAGACTTTTATGTTTTAGTTGGAAAATAAAGACTTTTAAATATTTTAATGGATCTTAGATGATTTTTATTATTTTACTGTTTAATATTGTTATTTTGTAAATTGTAAACCTCGGTTGAGGATTTGTAGAGTTTAGGGTCTCAACCCGAGGTGTTGCGCTGTGTGATTTTAGAAATGTGTTTTTTGTACAGAATCGGCCCTACTTTTATAGGGAGATGTCCATTTTATAAAGGAGACTCTGCCTAAATTTCGGTAGATTTTTCATAAAACGTGATAATCGGTCCGAGTCTAGTTTTAGAATTTTTGATTGGGTTTTTCTATAGTAATCTTAGAAGCGTAGAGGTAGAAGTTTATTTTAATGATTGTTATTATTTTATTTTTCTAACTGTGCCGAGACCGAGGTCTATCGGATCAAACCCGCCAAGTCTATCTTGTGGAGCGCGAATCAGTGAGTTATTTTACTGTATATATATGCATTGTATTTAGGATGCATGACTTAGGATTTTTCATTTTCATTATATATTTTTAAAAGTAATTTTAAATTATAATATGATTTGGTATATTTTTAGTTTATTTTTAGTATATCTTGGTATATATGCTGCATATTTTTTATATACATTTCCTATATCATTGGTATATTTAGGGTTTATTTTTAGTATATGCATGTTAGATAATTAGGTTTATTTTTAGTATATTTTTGGATATATGTCAAACTAAATGCATGTTTTAGTACATATACATATTTTAAATGAATATTTATTCATAATTGTTTTATTAAATGATTTGTGTACTTTAGGTATATGTCACGACCCAAAACAGGGGCCATGACCGGCGCTAGGGAACGGGAATTCTTTCGAATCCGGAACCCATAGCAAGCCTAAAAATAAAATAATACATGCCATAATAACAGTAACAATATAATATGCAGCGGAAAATAAAAATCATAATATCATAATATTATTCATATCAACTGGATTTAAATCGAAATCTCATCTCATCACATATATATAGTCTTTTAATACAAATCCAGTTTCAATATAATACATCTCTTTAAATAAAATACATAAAATCCATTACTTTAATTCACGACTACTGCAGTGTCTAGATAAAATAAATAAGACTCAAGTAGATAATTTACACAAAGAAGCCGGGGCGGAAGAAATCCGGCGTATCGACCTGCTACTGAGGTCTGAAGAAGTTGACTCTCCTAAAAAATAGTCAACGGAGGGGAGTCAGACCTCACTGAGTGAATTACTATAATATATATACATGCATACTAAATGATAATACATACAGTCAATAATACATATCTAATATGTATATATATACAGGCAAATTCACACAGATGCAGTAAAATCATTTTATATATTTTATCTGAAAATCATCTTTTATGAAGGATTATATAGAACCCTAGAATATCGCAACCTCGGAAAATAGTGTTAGACAACACTCTAGCCATACAGGCTCACTGAATCCAAATATATTCACTTAATCCATTTAGACAGTAGACTGGCCCCGAGACACTAAGTTAACCGAGCTCCAGCAGTCTAACTGCCAGTGTGATTGGCCCCGAGACACTTGGTCAACCGAGCTCCAGCAATCACACCCCAAACCACATCTCACACATATCAATAATCACATCAAATCAATATCCATAAATAAGTTAGTAATATAGCCTAAATACTATAGGCGTACCGGTACGTACTCGGTCCTAGTGTTGCCCACTAGGTAGCACGTTCTATCGATATCCTTCATTAATAAATAATAAAACATTCATTCACAAATACATGATGCATAAATTTAAATAAAACAACAATATAAACCATATATATACTGGAAATATACCAAAAGTAAACCAGGTATATTTTGAGTATATATATGTCAAATGAATTCAATCAAATTATAAATTTAGTTGGAAATATATTTAAAAACATTTAAATATATTTTATTTACAAAACATGTATATAATTTAATATATACTAAAAATAAACCAAAAATATACCAAAAATATACTTGAATATAAATCATATTATCTATGCATATTTAGTCAAAATGAAACATGTATTTCTAAAATCATGCATCCTAAAGCACATATATATAAAATAGTAACTCACCTAGTGCGCTCCACGAGACAGGTCCGACGGGCCTGGTCCACTAGCCCTCGGTTTCGGCGCAACTAAACAAACAATAAATAATCGACATCAGAATAACCCTAACAGAAATCCTAGAATTCGATCTAGAGTATTTAAATACGGGAACAGAATTAGAAATTAGGGTTCGGTTGGATATCACGTTTTACGAGAATTCTATCAAAAATTCGACAGAACCTCCCCTGTAAAATGGACATCTCTCTACTCAAAAGAGTAGAGCCGACCCTGCAAAGAAACACACTTCGAAAATAAACTCAACACTCAACCACAACCCCTCGGTCGGACTCCAGACTACAATCTACCAACCGGGGTCCACAACACAGAAAAATTCCAGGAATACCAAAAATATCCTTAAATCATAGAAATACATTTTATAGGTAGAAATTACGTAATTAACCTTGAAACACTGTAAAAACCGATAAAAATTCATTTTATTAGAAAAACCGTATATTATATATATAATTGAAAATAATTCACGAAGAATAGTTTTAATTAGTTAAAAATACCAAATAATTTGTAGAAATCATTTTTATACCTTAAATAACTATTAAAACCAATTAAATTACATTTTTAGCCAATTTAGGGTAAAATTACCAAAATACCCCTATATATATAAATATACCTAAATTACTTCAAAAATTCACCAAAAATTATACAATTATCCAAAATTAATTTTCTTAACATATTTATCAATAATATCAATAATTAAACCCAATTATCCAATTAATTTCAAATAAAAACACATTTAACCTAATTTTCTCAAATTCACATAAACTCAATTAATTCAAAATAAATACTTAGAAATTCATAAAAATTCCAAATAAATTCCTATAATTCATTTCAACACTCAATTTAACCATAAACCCCAATTTCATAATTTAAATAATTAATTTCCAAAAATTAGAAAATAATATTAAAATATACAAAAATACCCAAAAATCCAAAAAATCTCCAAAAATTCTACAAAAATTCATACATGTATATTAAGCTACTAGGATCAACATTTGTGAAGGAAGTTTTCATGAATCAATCAATTCGAAGCTTAAAAAAAATCAAAAACCCTAATGTGACCGAAATAGAAAAATCAAAACCTAAGCAAATCTAAACCATTTTAGCTCAAACCAAAGCTAGAATAACACTCACCGGACCTCAAGGAGTCGATGAAGACCGGCAGTGTCGAAAACGGTGGCCGGAGGAGGGAGAAACGGTGAAGGGCCAAGTTTCGGCCAAAAATGGAAAACTAGCTCGCCGGCGCCGGGGGAAGGAGCTACTGGCGGCGGGGGACGGCTGGGAACGGCGGTGGCAAGCCGGGAGGCACACCGACGGTAGGTGGCCGGAGTTGCAGACGGTGAGGGGAAGAAGAATGGTGGTCGGGCGCGCGGGAGGAAGAAGGAGAAGAAGAAAAAGAAAAAGAAAGAAAAAGGAAAGAAAAAGAAAAAGAAAAAGAAAGAAAAAGAAAAAAAAGAAAAAGGAAAATAAAATAAAATAAATAATTAAATATTAATAAAATAATAATAAAAAAATAAATTTTAATAATTTAATAATAAATAAAAAAATTAAATAATAATAAATAAATAAATAATGCAATATTAGGGTTATATATATTAAACCCTAATTAAATAAATATACACACACGTAGGCTTTATTTAGTATTTAAAAATACGTATGAGTTCATGCAAGTCCGGAAATATATTTAAAATAATTAATATTACATTGTTTACGTGAAAATTTCCCCTAAAATGCAAGTCCCGGGAAAATTTTACGTAAAACACTGTAAATAATACACAGTAATTAAAATAGGTTTAAAATACATATCAACTCGTGAAAATATCGTAATATATATACAAAAATTATTAACACTGCATATCCCGGTACAGTGTAAAAATATTTAAAAACACGGGATATTACAGTATATTTCTAAATAAATGCATGTTATATTACTGATTTATACTTAAATTGTTTTTAAGTATACCATTGGTTTATCTTTAATATATTTCATGTTTTATATATATGGTTTATTTTGCTATTATGAATGTCATTCTACATTATTTATTTTCCGGATGTATGATTTATTTTAAATGAAAGATATTAATAGAACGTGCTACCTAGTGGGCAGCACTAGGACTGTGTACGTACCGATGTGATAGATTTAGGTTTGAGTGAGGAATTACTTGTGGTAATTATCGATTTGATTGAGAATGATATGATTGATTTGATTGAGATGTAATATGATTGATAGTGTGATTGCTGGAGCTCGGTTGACCAAGTGTCTCGGGGCCAATCACACCGACAGTCAAATTACTGGAACTCGATTAACTTAGTGTCTCGGGGCCAGTATACTGTTCAAAATGGAATAAGTGATCTATTTGGATTTAAGTGAGCCTGTATGGCTAGAGTGATGATATGGTTGATTGAGGTTGCGATTAATAGGGTTCTATTTGATCCTTCATGTATCAAATAAATATTTTCTACATTTATTATATATATATAAAAGCAAAGTTTGACATTTGTGTGTGTGTGTGTGTGTGTGTGTATATATATATATATATATATATATATATATACCGGTGCCTGATTGTTGTGGTTTAGATTGCATGTATATATAGTATAATAATTCACTCAGTGAGGTCTGACCCCCCTCAATTATTTTTTTAGGAGATCTTATATCGTCAGACTTTAGTAGTAGAGCTCTTCGCCGGTGTCCTTCTGTTCTAGCTATTTTATGTAAATGTATATTTTGAACTTTGATTTGTATTCTAAAAATTACAGTAGTAGTGTTATTGTATCAAAAAAGTATTGTTTTGTTTTGATACTTTGTACTCTGAGAATTGTATTTGAATATTGTATGAATATATTTATTTATGAAAGGATATTGAGTATCCATTTTTATATGTCGATTCGAAAAATTTTAATTCAGTCGTACTTTTATGTATTTATTGCATGTTTTTATTTTCTTAGGCTTGCTACAAGTTCTGGATTCGAAAGAATTCCCGTTCCCTAACGCCGGTCATGACTACTGATTTTGGATCGTGACAGAATATAAGCTCGTGAGTCAGTTCATAATTTTAATATTTTGTAATTTGATTTTAAATATATAATATATAAATTCGTATTGTAAAAAATAATTTTAAAAAATTATTAGAATAAAATCATAATTTTTATTAAATATATTATTATTTATTTAATAAATAATTTATTTTTAATTTTAATTTTTAAATGTATAATTTTAATTTATAGTTTGTATTTTTCAAATTTTTTTTAAACTTTTTTAAATTTACGAACAGCTCGTAAACATAGTATAAAATAGTGAACCTGACTCATTTATAAATAAATCAAGTCCGAATTAGGTCAAATTTGGCTCACCTCAACTCGATATGCCTTATTCAAGGAACTAGAAAGGCTAAGAAGAAGGTTTGATGGGCTAGAAATTTACAAAATAATAATAATAATAATAATAATAATAATAATAATAATAATAATAATAATAATAATAATAATAATAATATTATTATTATTATTATTATTATTATTATTATTATTATTATTATTATTATTATTATTATTATTATTATTATTATTATTATTATTATTATTATTATTATTATTATTATTAATTAATTAATTAATTAATATTAACATTAATATTAATAAATAAAATTACATTTAAAATATTTATATTTCCCATGAACATAATAACATGTATTATATATTTTAAGTATTGATGGATTATATAATAAGTATAGTTAAATTCATTTACATTAAATAACAATTAATTTTATAAATTAAGTACCATATTTTTTTTCCTACAACTAATTCAATTTGATTCATATATATAAATTAAGGACCCCAAGTTAATCATCAATTATGAAAAGTGCGTGTAATAACCTGAATATTTTTAAACTATATATTTTTTTATATGTAAATATTGAGGTTTCAACAATATTAATTATTTTTATTTTATATTGTTATAATTTTGAGATTAAAATTATTATATTTAAGTACTAAATTTAAAATTTTATTCGAGAACCAATGATATTATTATTTTTACATCATTTTAATTTATGCACATATTTTATTATTTTAATTGTCGTAATATTTTATTCATGGCATTATTATAGTTTATTATTATTATTTGTAGTATTATTTTAATTAGCGCTATTATTATTATTATTATTATTATTATTATTATTATATATATATATATATATATATATATATATATATATATATATATATATATATATATATATATATATAGATGTTTTTTTTTTTACCAAAGTTGGTCAAATAGATATGGGCCAAATTTTTTTCTTTTCTTCCTTGCTATTCTCTTCTCTTCTTTCTCTGTTTTTCTTTCATTTTTCCGTTGCAACAAACCCACCCTGTCATGACCCAAACTAGGAGTCATGACCGGCGCTAGGGAACAAGAATTCTTTCGAATTCGGAACCCGTAGTAAGCCTTAGAAAAATAAAATCATACAATAAATAAATAAAAAGTACGATAGAATTAAAAATTTTCCGAATCAATATACAAGGTAAATACTCCAAATTCTTTCATAAATAAATATATTCATACAATGTTCAAATACAACTCTCTGAGTATTAATATCAAAATAAAAATAATACTCTTCTGATACATTAACACTACTACTGCAGTTTCTAGAATACAATTCAGAGTTCAAATTATACATTTACATAAAATAGCTAAGATGGAAGAACACCGACGAGGAACTCTACTATTAAGGTCTGACGATATAAGATCTCCTGAAAAAAAAATAATTGAGGGGGGTCAGATCTCACTGAGTGAATCATTATACTATATATACATGTAATCTAAAACATATCCAATCATGCATTCATATATATATATATATATATATATATTCATGCATTCCACACATATGCCAACTCTGCTTTTATAAATATACTAGATGCAGAAAACATTTATTTTAATTCATGAAGGATCGAATAGAACCCTATTAATCATAACCTCAATCAACCATATCGCTACTCTAGCCATGCAGGCTCACTTAAATCCAAATAGATCACTTATTCCAATTTTGACAGTAGACTGGCCCCGAGACACTAAGTCAACCGAGCTCCCGCAGTCTAACTGTTAGTGTGATTGGCCCCGAGACACTTAGTCAACCGAGCTTCAGCAATCACACTATCAATCACGTCGCATCTCAATCAAATCAATAGATCATTTATTCCATTATGGACAGTAGATTGGCCCCGAGACACTAAGTCAACCGAGCTCCCGCAATCACACTCTCAATCATACCATCAATCTTAATTAAATTAATCAAATAAATTATAATCACCATAATTAATTCTCACTCAACCCTGATCTATCGCACCGGTACGTACACGGTCCTAGTACTGCCCACTAGGTAGCTCGTTCTATTGATATCCTTCATTTACATTAAATCATTCATTCGGAAAATAATTAATGTAGAATGACATTCATAATAGTAAAATAAACCATATATATACCAGAAATATACCTAAAATATACCCAATATATTTCGGGTATATATATGTCAAATAAAACATGAAATATACTAAAGATAAATCATTAATATAATTAAAAACAATTTAAGTGCTTAAAAATGTACCTAAATATACCAAAGATATACCTTAAGTACGCAAATCATTTAATAAAACAATTATGCATAAATATTCATTTAAATATATAAATATGTACTAAAACATGCATTTAGGTTTGACATATATTCACAAATATACCAAAAATAACCTAATCATCTAACATGCATATATAAAAAATAAACCCTAAATATACCAATAACATGTTAGGTTTAAATCAATAATAAAACATGCATTTATATGGAAATATATCAAAAATATACTTAAAAATAATTTAAGTACAAATCAATATTATGACATGCAATTATTTAAGAATAAGCCTAAAATATACTATAAATATACCTAAAGTATACTAATCATTTAAATAAACAATTATAAATAAATTTACTTTTAAAAACATATAATGAAAATGAAAAGAAATCCTAAGTCATACATTCTATATGAAATGCATATATATACAGTTTAATAACTCACCGGTGTGCGCTCCTTGAGACATACTCGGCGGGCCTGGTCCGTTAGGCCTCGGTCTCAGCGCAGTTAGAAAAATAAAATAACGACCATCAAAATAAATTTTAACTCTACGCTTCTAGAATTACTATGGAAAGACTCAATTAAAAATTCAAAACTAGACTCAGACCGGTTATCACATTTTACGAGAAATCTACTGAAAATTCGACAGAATCTCCTCTTTAAAACGGACATCTCCCTACAAAGGTAGGGCCGATCCTGCACAGAAAACACACTTCTAAAATCACTAAATACTTAATACGTCAGGTTGAGACTCCAAACTTCACAAATCCCCAACCGAGATTCACAATTCACAACCCAATAATATCAAACAGTAAAATAATAGAAGTCATTAAAACCCGTAAAAATATTTAAAACCTTTATTTTCTAATTAAAACATAAAAGTCTAGTTTAAATAATTTTTTATTATAAAAATTCATAAATGGAATAAAATTCCCATTTTATAATTAAATTAACATAGTTTGTAAATAATATTTAAAATCACAATTTAGCATTACAAAAATAATAAAATACACATTTAATCTCAAAATAACAAATACCCTTAGTATTTACATAATATTCCAAAAATCATCACAATTTAACTAATAAAATCTCAATATAATATATTATTAATAAAATTTCAATTTTACAATTATTCAACATTACATAATAAAATTCACATTTAATTACATAAATAGTTTAATTATATAATAAGATTATTTTAAAACCCATTTTATTTCCAAAATAGCATATAATATTATTATTTGAAAACATTTTTCGAAAAAAATAATAAAAATAATATTAATTAGTTAAAATAGTAATTAATTGTAAAAATCATTTTATTACCTTAAACAATTATAAAATCAACTAAAATATAATATTTAACTATAATTAACACAAAATTACACATTTACCCCTATAATATCAAATATTCAATATACTTAAATATACTAAATAATTTTCTAAAAAATTATAGAAACTCATTAAAATTATTTAATCAGCATATAATATACTAATATCAACCAAAATACTTATTTAACCAATAATTTCTATAAAAATACATATTTAATCTAATAATTCCAAAATACACATAAATTGTATAAAATTCCATAAAAATTATATAAATTTATAAAAATTATTTTATTAATAAATAACCTTCTAATATCCACTAAAACACAAAATTAAACTCTAAATTCAATCAAAATGCACCTTTAATTCAATATTCCAAAATTTACATAAACTATAAAGATTTCTAAAAATTATATAATAATTCCCAAAAATTTAATTCCTCAACACCAAATTAATAACAATAGATAATAACAATAATTTAACCAAATTCATCATTAAAATAATTAATTAACAAATTAATAATTAAAAATAAAATAGTTAAAAATTAACCAAAATAACTTAGATCAACTAGCCTACATATATAGATCAACCCAAAATCAACCTAAAACTATCAAAAACAACTACCTAACAACTAACACTAACTACCATTAACTTACCTAACAAAAGGATCAAGGGCAAAGGGAGGTTGCTACTACAAGACTGTCATCTCTGGTGACAGCAGGGGGGGTGGCGGAGCTGGCGTCGTGGCAGAAGGCTTCTGCTACAGGTGGTCTTCGTGTGAGGAGGAGGTTGTTACTGTCATTCCTGGCGGCTTCTGCAGCTTCTCCCATGGCTGCGATGACGGGAAGAAGAAAATGGTGGTGCTGGTAGAGGCTGAGCAACGCTAAGAAGAAGAAATTGCACAGTGGCAGGGGAGGTGCTCTTTGCGCGAAGGGGACAGGAAGAAGGAGGCTGCCATTTCTTTTTTATTTTTTTTTCTATTCCTTATACATGTATATATATATATATATATATATATATATATATATATATATATATATATATATATATAGGTACTCACACAAGTCACACACAAACACCTAATATACACAATATAACATTACAACAATTAAAATTAATACTATTTTTTAAAATAATTGACTAATAAAAATATTATTCTTAGTAACATTAAACAATAAAATATTGCTAATGATATTAACAATAAAAATAATAACCACGATATTAATAACGAAAAACACAATTGAAATTAACAACAATATAAACAATATTTATGAGATAATTTATTAATGTAATAATATAAATCAATAAAAATAAAGTAACAATGATGTATTTAAAATATTACTAATACTTGAAGCACGTAAATTAATAAAATAAGATTAGTACTTAAAAAAAATATTAAAATAACCATGCACTAAGTTAATGTAATATCCCGTGTTTTTAAAATATTTTTACACTGTACCGGGATATGCAGTGTTAATAATTTTTGTATATATTATGATATTTTTATGAGTTGATATGTATTTTGAACCTATTTTAATTATTGTCTATTATTTTCAGTATTTTACGTAAAATTTTCCCGGGACTTGCATTTTCGGGGAAATTTTCACGTAAACAATTTATTATTAATTATTTTAGATGTATTTACGGACTTGCATGAACTCATACATATTTTTAAATTATTAAATAAAGCCGGTGTGTGTATATTTATTTTATTAGGGTTTATTATTTCCCGTAATATTTTATTAAGTATTTAATTGTTTTATTGTTATTTAATTAATTTTATTTGGTATAAATTATTAAAATATTAATATTTTTATGTGTGTGGTGTATATTTGATGTGTGTAATTTAATATTATTTTAATATAAAGTATAAAGTATATATATATACATATATACATTAAAAATCAAAAAAATTTGCCAAAATTACCAAACTGCCCCCGACTCCTTCTTCTTCTCCTTCCCCGCGCCCGACGACCACCACCCACCTCCACCGTCTGCAACTGCCGTTCCTTCACCGTCGGTGTGCCTCTCGGCTTGCCACCGTCGCCTCCAGCCGTTCCCCGCCGCCAGCAGCCCCCTTTCCCGACAAGTTTGGCCGGAATTAGCTTAGGAGGCCGAAAGTCGAGCTACCACCGTTTCTCCCTCCTCCCGGCCACCGTTTTTGACACCGCCGGTCTCTTTCTTCTCCTTGAGCTCCGGTGAGTGTTATTCTAGCTTTGGTTTGAGCTAAAATGGTCTAGAATTGCTTAGTTTTCGATTTGTCAATTTCGGCCTATTAGGGTTTTTGATTTTTTTCGAATTTTTCTTGATTGATTCAAGCTTAATTCCTTCACAAATGTTGTTCCTAGTAGCTTAATCTAAATGTATGAATTTTTGTAGAATTTTTGGAGGTTGTTTGGATTTTTGGGTATTTTTGAATATTTTAATATTATTTTCTAATTTTCGGAAATTAATTATTTAAATTGTGAAATTGGAGTTTATGGTTAAATTGGGTGTTGAAATGAATTATAGGAATTTATTTGGAATTTTTATGAATTTCTAAGTATTTATTTTGAATTATTGAAGTTTATGTGATTTTGAGAAATTAGGGTTAAATGTGTTTTTATTTGAAATTAAATGGATAATTGGGTTTAATTATTGATATTATTGATAAATATGTTGAGAAAATTAATTTTGGATAATTGTATAATTTTTGGTGAATTTTTGAAGTAATTTAAGTATATTTATATATATAGGGGTATTTTGGTAATTTTACCCTAAATTGTCTAAAAATGTAATTTAATTGGTTTTAATATTTATTTAAGGTATAAAAATGATTTCTACAAAATATTTGGTATTTTTAACTAATTAAAACTATTTTTCGTAAATTATTTTCAATTATATATATAATATACGGTTTTTCTAATAAAATGAGTTTTAATCGGTTTTTATAGTGTTTCAAGGTTAATTATGTAATTTTTACCTATAAAATGTATTTCTGTGATTTAAGGATATTTTCGGTATATCTGGAATTATTCTGTGTTTGTGGACCCCGGTCGGTGGACTGTAGTTTGGAGTCCGACCGTGGGATTTTGATTGTGTTGAGCTTGTATTTCGAAGTGTGTTTCTTTGCAGGGTCGGCTCTACTCTTTTGAGTAGAGAGATGTCCGTTTTACAGGGGAGGTTCTGCCGAATTTTCGGTAGAATTCTCGTTAAAACGTGATGTCCAGTCGAACCCTAATTCTGTTTCCGTATT